>VUQI01052928.1:3568-20988 GCA_015106735.1 Paratilapia polleni | reverse complement strand
TAGCACAAAAATTAAGGAAATTTGTGTTTGATTGATTATTTCTTTGTTGTAACAATGCTTCTTGGAAAAAATCTCATATCGTTGGAAAGCCTGTTTATTTCCCTTTAAATGGTGTCACATTTGTAAGGAAAATGCATTTGTGGGTTGAGCAGCAGAGTTGAGTATGTGGGTTGCGCCCATGAAGAACTTACCAAATCTTCTCTGCCAATGCCAAACAGCTTATTTTGCTATTGACTCTTGTTTGGTGTCATTTATTGGATTGGACGATTGAAGTCTGAAGAAACAAGACATATTGGCAATTCAACAATTTATTCATTTAACAAACAGGAGCCTCAGCAGCATGTAGAAGAACCATATACAGCCACAACAGCCTGGCACCTCCTCCTCATGCTGGTCACCAGCTTGAAGTTGCCCTATGGCACGGGTCTTTTTCCAGATCAGTCAAACGTGGCATGCTTGGAGCAGACACCAACTGACTGCTGTAGCAGGTTCCATGCTCACAGGTGCTGCTAATCATGCACCAATCAGGCACCTGGTTGTCAGCACCCGGGGTATCAGAAGCTCAAAACAAGAGAAATAAACAGGCTTTCCAACAGTATAAGATTTATTGCCAAGAAGCATTGTTACAACTAAGAAATAATCAACCAAACACAAATTTCCTTATTTTTTGCGCTAAGTTTATTTAATTTCTTGTTTCATTTTCATACCAAGACAAAGGATGCTTTCTGTTGGGGCTCTGTTGACAAACTTCTACAGAGGCACAACAGAAAGCATCTTCTGTCTCAATATGACAGCATGGTATGGCAGCTGCACGGCACAGGACAGAAGGGACTTGGCCCGGGTAGTGAAAGCAGCACAGGGGATTGTGGGAAGTCCTCTCCCAGATCTGGACTCTATATATACTGGCCGTGTCAAGTAGAAGGCCAGCTGCGTTGCTGCAGAGCCTACCCACCCAGGCAACAGACTGTTTGTCCCTCTGCTTTCAGGAAGAAGGTATAGGACTATAAAAACCAGAACCACCAGACTAAGGGACAGCTTCTTCCCCAGAGCTGTAAAGTCCATCACCCCCCTGCACACACACTAAGATATACACCCGATACCTTAAGGACTGAGACATGCACTGTGCACAATGGCCCTACTTTTTAAATACAGTGCTACCTTTTAATGTTCACAATGCTATCTTTTATTGTTTACAATATTACCTTTGTTTCTTTTACTGTGTATTGTTGCCTATTTATTGTGGGAATGTCTGTGTCTCAAAGTACTGTTTTTTAACCTGAGGCCTACCACACGGAATTTCGTTATGTGACTGCATAATGACAAATAAAGAATCTTTGAATCTTTTACTCCTGCCTCCCTGCCTTCCCTGTGTCTTGTGTTAAGTCTCCATCTCTGTTTTTGGTGTTCTCATGTTTTGATTATTTGCTGTTTTATTTTGGTAGCGGGTGTGTTTTGTGTCTAGTATTTAGTTTTACTTCCACTGTCTTGTCATCATGGATTTGTTTCAGCTGGGTCTCTTATCCTGGTGTTTCCCATCTCCCTGATTACCTCATGTATCTATTTAAACCCTCAGTCTGCTTGTGTTCCTTGTTGTGTCGTACTGTTGTTTACTGTTGTCTTCCCTGTGTGTTCTCTGCTGATTGGATTCTGTGTAGTCATTCTTCATCTCTGCTGGTTTTTGGGGGGGGGGGGTTTGGACTTCCTGCCATTAAAGGTACACTTTAAGTTAAATCCTGCCTGTCTGTCAAGTCTGCATTTGGGTCCCATTGTCTGTTGAACCATGACATCATCACCTGGTTTCTCTTCTAAGGAGGAAAGAATGAGCCATAAAAACAATGTTATTGGTTCAGCTGAGCAATCTGATGTTTAACAGCTGTGTTTAGTTCAAAAGTTCAAGAAACTCAACTGTAAATCCTTTTCAGTGACTCCACGACTGAAATGATCCAGGTCTGAATGCTGGCCATGTAAACAAGAACCACTGGTGAAAAATATTATCCTGCCCACTCAGCTACAGAGATGATCACTCTTGACTTTATTAAAGCGTTCAGTATCTGTGACTAGAATAAAATGAATTAATAAAGACAAGAAAACAAATACAGCACCTTCTTCCTGTATTTGCTTTTGTTGCTCCTGAAAGTCATGGTGCTGAGCAGAAGAAAGTAGGAATGATGATGATGATGGATGAAATGCACATTAATCACAAGCATTGGTTCTCATTGCTTTTATGATCATTGAGTCTTGGAATATCCCACTTTTATTTCCTTTTTTTTTTTTAAATCAGCAGCACTAAAGAATGGAGCAGAGAGAGAAAAGATCATCCTTGTGGATGCAGTACATTGAGGATCTTTAGAAGGAAGGCGTACGTCTTAGTAATAAACTAAAGGGAGCGCACATTCAGTGGTGAAATAAAAAAAATGATCCATCATGCAGTCCAGCTCTTTAGCAGCAGTGTGGTTGATGTCCTTGAGTACTGTGAGCAGGAGCTAATGTATCCACAATTTAGTTCCTGTTCACAATTGATGTGGCATTTGATGTCCTAAACAGCCACAACCTACCTAGAAAAGGATACAAAGCACCCACCAAGCCAGCAGCTAAACCCTGTGCCAATTGTATTTTAAAAGAGAGCCACTTCTTTGTGACTCTGAGTACAAGGAAAAGAGTTACATGTGCCTTTTACACAAAAAGACACCATCTATAGTTTCATTGCTTGCTGCAGAAG
Organism: Paratilapia polleni; assembly: GCA_015106735.1. NCBI lineage: Eukaryota > Metazoa > Chordata > Actinopteri > Cichliformes > Cichlidae > Paratilapia > Paratilapia polleni. The sequence goes on along the minus strand of VUQI01052928.1, from coordinate 18,269 downwards.
TGTGATGGGCCCCGTATCACTACTTTCTGACCTATAAACTCAGTCAGGCCCATTTGTAGCTGTTCTTCTCTGTGAGCAGAGTGTGGGGAGGTTGCAGCACCGGCAATGTATGACAGTTCCAAGGGGCCTACAACGACTTCCCTATAACGCACCTCCTTTGTGATGACACAACCTGTCATGGTCCATGGGTTTTATATAGAAGTTTTGTATTCTTAGTTATATTTTTGAGTTTGGCTTTCTGTTTAGGTTTCTCTATTATTGTAGTTTTTAATTTTGTATTCTTTATCATTCTAATAGACAGTTTGACTTGTGACATTGCCGAGTTTTTGTATTCTGTTTATACTTTGAGGTTTTCCCAGTAATAAGTTGCTGTTTTGCATCCTGTGTTTTGGTTCATGTTTTTCTAGTATGCCGAGCTTTAATTTTATTGTATTATTTGAGTTCTGGTTCCTGTCTAGTTTTTTTATTGAGTTTTAGATGCCTGTTTAGCCTGTTTTCCTGTATTTTGGGTCCTCAAACTCTGACACAGTCATCCTTAAATATATAACTGCTGTGCACAGGGTGGATATGTAGCCTTTGTAAGTCAGGCATGAGGATGAGTGCAAGGAAGCAGTAATCTCATACATCACAGGCATCTCAACACAAGGTCTCTCACCTGACTAGCCTATAAGCACTGACTGGTGAAGGGGCTTCTGCACATTACTGCAAAATTACACTAAATCAGAGGAAGGCAATTTGTATGTTGTGGTGGAAATCTGAAAAAGCACACTTAAACTGTCTCAAGTCGTTTATGAAAAGTTCTGCAGAAGGATCAAAGTGAACAAGCCCAAAGTGTTTTGTTATATTGAGTATACAGACTGGAATGCACTTTGTGAACCAATGGAGAGGACATTAACAGTTTGATTGCATCACAGAAGATATGACATGAAGTAGAGACTCGGACGCAGGTGCAGACCTTCACATGGAGCTGTGAGGAAACTGCACCGAAGCCAGTATCTGCTCCTGCAGATCAGGCTCCATGTCTCTTTGTACATGACTACATTTAGGAAAAGGTTTCCTACCTAGATGTATTCATGTTAAAATAGATATGCAGGCAACCACACTAACCATAATTATCACACAGACCCCTAATGAGTCAAAAAGATTGTTATGTTAAACTCATATAATCATTGGTTTTCTTATCATGGTTACTGTAACTATAGTAATTTACTTTACAAATGTCTGCAGTGCTTCTTTAATTACTGTATATAGCTATGCTTTGTATATAATGTGTTTTTCTATTAACCTCTTGGTTGCAGTTTGGGTTTGAATCATATTTTAAACTAGATTGTATAACATGTAACATATTACACTTCACGTTATTGTTTTGCTTGTTTTATATGAATGTGCTAAGTACCTAAAAGATTTTCCTGTTGTTGTTATTACTTCAGCTGCATCCAGTGAGAAACTGACAATACATAAGATACAAACCTCATTTCATTTTCCAAATTGAAAAGTGTTTTGTTTAAAATTAATTAAAAGTTTCTCAAGCAGGGAGAGATATCGCTCTGCTCTTTCTGTGGCCGCCCTCTCTCTTCCTCCCTAGCCAGTGCTTCTCTTTCCCTCTCTTCCTCTCTCTTCACCTGCTCTTTAAAGAAGTTCTGATTGCCTGATTGTCCCCGGGCCTCTTCCTCTGGCTCACCCTGGTTTCCTCTGCAGAAGGGGCAGAGGCAGAGATTGCACCTGTAGTGGCAGTCAGGTTTGCTGCGGACTAATCGAGCGTTGCCCCTGGAACGCAGCATCCATCGAACTGTAGCACTGCCAGGTGGTGCTACCAGCCTCTAGCCCTTTGCCAGTTTGTGGGTCCCTAAGACCTTGAAAATAGGTGTTAATTACTACATTACTACAGTGAAGATGATTGTGTCACTTCAATAAGAAATTTATCATTGTGAATGGAGACTGCCTGTGGGGCTCCAATGCTTCCACAGACACAAAGGCAATAATACAACCACTAAAAAATCAGCTGCCATCCAGTCTTTGAAGAATTTCTCCTCCTAGTCTCGCTAGCTACCCACCACTCAATGAGGACCTACAGAAGGGAATAAAGATAAGCTAACAATTCGATCACAAGTACAAAGAAGGCACTGTTGTACAATGACAAATTTAAATGACAAAGTTATGGATCTTGACTTTGACCCCAGCCAAACGGATGTATTCAGAAACAGATAACATTTTAATTGTGATGATTAGCCATTAGAAATACCAAAAACAACTTATATCAGAGCCTTCAGAGCCAGAGGCAAATTTCCAAAGAACATGCTGAGATTTGGCTTTTTTCGACAGGTACATCCGTCATCTGTCATCTTTGGAGCTGGCAAACTGCCATGCTTGCTGTTCTGCTAGCAGGACTTTCCATCTCTGAAAATTCTCAGGTAGGGTTTGTACTGGTTTAAATGTTAAATGTTATCCTAGCATAAAAATATATTGAAACGACATTCCATAACACAACAGTGGTATTTTGACAACTTACAGCAGTGAGTTCTTCCCTTCACCACTGCTGCTTCTCTGTTGCGAAATGCATTCTGGGATGCTTGGCTGTCTCAAGTCCACATAAGTCACCACCCAATGTATCCTCGATAGAATAGGTGGAGCAAGAACACATCAAGGCATTTTTAGCATACTCGCCTAGATGCGTACTTTTGTACTGGACCAGTACTTGGACTATGAATGATGACATTTGACTGATGAAGTCCACAAGAGCACAAGCATACATGCATATTGAGAAAAACCCCTCATTTGTTCTACACATGTACAAAAAGGTTTTCTTCTTGTCCCTGCCTTTCACAGTAAAAGTCCTCTACGTACATACCCTGTTACTGCTGCACTCTTGGTGTTAAGAAACTGAATGAAATGTAAAATTACAACATATTTCAGGATTCAAACAAAATCTTTGATTTTATTAGTTTATGTGTGTGTCTGTGTGTGTGAACATTACATTTTCCCTTATTAAATTTTAAAAAATGTCTGAATGTTTGTTAAAAAAAAATTGCATTAGTTGTATAAAGTAACTGTAAAAAAAAGAATGTAATTATGCATTAAATTATGAAAAATAATAAATGTATAACTATAATTATTTTTTGGTACTGTAAAAGTCACACTGAAGTTTTTTTTTCATCAGTAGGCTATGTATGTCTAAAGACTTGTTCTGTTACTGCTCTTGTTACTGCAATACACGAAACTGACTTTAACAGTAAGATGAAAGAGGACCTCTTTGTAGAAACAAGCAAAAACACATAAACTTAGCACAAAAAGTAAGGAAATTTGTGTTGGTCAATTACTTATTTGTTTTAACAATGCTTCTTGGCAATAAATCTTATACTGTTGGAAAGCCTGTTTATTTCTCTTGTTTTGAGCTTCTGATACCCCGGGTGCTGACAATCAGGTGCCTGTTTGGTACATGATTAGCAGCACCTGTGAGCATGGACCCTACTACAGCGGTCAGTTGGTGTCTGCTCCAAGCATGCCATGTTTCACTGATATGGATAGGGCAACTTCAAGCTGGTGACCAGCATGAGGAGGAGGTGCCAGGCTGTTGTGGCTGTGTATGGTTCTTCCACATGCTACTGAGGCCCCTGTTTGTTAAATGAATAAACTGTTGAATTGCCAATATGTCTTATTTCTTCAGACTTCAATCATCCAATCCAATAAATGACACCAAACAAGAGTCCGAGAGATTTTGTATACATGCAGGTGATTGTGGTTTACTCATAAAGATAAAAGAAGTCAGCCTCAGTCAGCCTCTGCAGAACGCAACCAGAAAAAGCCCCACCGACACAGGCCGCAACCCACAGGATCCCAAAGATCCTCTGTCAACATCCAGACAGACAGACAGCACCCAACAGCAGAGCCCCAACAGTTCAGGGCTGTTTTTGCACCAAAGCAGAACCAACGCAAGATTTAACTGTGTGGTTTTATTGTTGGGGCTGAAAATAACCAGCAGAAATTGTGCCATCCTTTCTGAGGTTTTTACCTATTTTCCAATAAACTTGCGTTTTAAAAGATTCTTCACAGTTTTGTGGTGTATAACTCAGTGAATGTTGGGGTGGAAAGACAATGAGCAAAATGTTGACCAGGTGAGACCCAGCTCTTGCAGCCAGTGATAATTCTCAACATGAAGGTTGGATAAGTTTGACACAGAAGCTGATGTTTGCTCTATGCTCAATTTTTAGGTTCTATGGTGAAATCATAAGTGTGCATGTGCTAGTGACTGTAGTGTGCAACCCACCATTCTGCACAAGGTGACTTTTGCCTTTGGCAGAAGTTGTAAGTTTATCAGCCTGGACACCATGGTTCATGTACAATTTGGCCAACTGAAGAGGATAGTAGCCAAATTTAAATCAGGTATGACTTTTGCTTTTTATTGGCGGAATTTTTTTTAACATAACTCATATTTGTTTTTGTTGTCATTTTAAGTAGTTTTGTTTGTATTTTGAGTTTCTTCATAGTATTTGGCTGGCTTTAACAGCCATGCAGTGGGGGATAGAGAGGATAAAGAGGATGGAGAGAATTTGTTGGAGTATCATGTAAACATGACTGAATTCTTATTTAGTATTTTAAAAATCTTCACAAGCACTTACATTAATAATACCCGGCTCACATCTAGACCACATTATTCAGTTTGGCTATTATTACAATCTTTTTAATTCACTCACTCATTTATATTATTCCTCAAGCCAAAAGGTCCTGCATCGCATCCTGAGTTCTGACTCTGCTATTCCTGAGATGCCTTCACTGCCCCCACAAACCATAATAGTACTGAGACCTGCCAAAGTCATACTGACGACCAGGCTAAATGACTTTACCAGCACTTCCAACTCTTTTCCAAATGTTTGTGGCGTAAAAATGTGCTGACTCTTTCGGTTATACACTTTATGCGCTTCAGCATGACTGCAAAGTGTATTTAAAACTCTTACTGGTCTTCATTCTTTGATGAATGATGACATCATTCTTCTGTCTCTGTTTCTTCCCTATCTCTGTCTGTCATCAGGCTGGAAGACTACATCTGCCCTGGTTGCCTTCAGGCATTAACACACGCCGCGCACACACATACATACAGCTCAGTGTGGGCAGTGCGGAGGTGCACGTACTGTATAATCTTCAGGAAGTGATTAGGGGGTGTGAGATCAAAGGTTTTGTACGAGGGGAAAACATTCCTCCCTCTGTCTCCCCTCAGGGTGAAGAATGGACAGTTTCCTCATGTTTAACTCTGAGTTCTTCTACACAACCCAAACAACTTTTTAAAAAGCCCAGAATGAAAACTTTTTTTTCTTTGTAAAGAAAATTCCTAGGAAGCCCTGTTTAACTGATAACATAATTTAATGGGAAATATTAGATGTATAATTTAGAAAACAATCATTCATAAATTGCTACAAATAAAACGAAAAAAATCAGCCAAATTATTAAATCTAAATTATTGTAATATAGTACATTTACAGCACCTGGAAAATGTGAAAAGAAACTAAGTAGATTTATTAAAATACTGTACTTAAGGATCAAGGTACTTGTACTTTACTTGGGTATTTTGGTTTTCTGCTCCTTTATATTTTAACTTACCAAAATTCATGGGAAGACATTACAGTCTTACATGCTATTAGATTTATCTGACAGTTATAGCTGCTAAATATTAATTTTAGACTGAGGTTTTGCATATAAAGCAGTAGATTTTCTAATAAATTAGATAGTTTTGTTACAGACACTCATTTTCAGTGTATTAAGTTGAAAAAGCAAATCAAATACAGCTTACATGCACAGTCTTACATTTTATACTGTGAAACTATTACTCTTTCTGAATGTAGGAGTCATATTGAATAGTTGAGTAGAATATAATATTTGAAATGTCAAAATAAAACAATGAAACAAAAGATTTAAATTTTTAAAAATGTAAAATGCAATGTACACTTGCTTTTTTTACTTTTAAATTTTCCTGTCAAAATCAAAATGACAAACACAAGTCAGTTCATTCAGTTATTAAAATATACTACATAAAAAAGTATGTTTTGTCAGCCCCTTACAGTTCCCTTTATATCTTGGTTTTTATGTAGACATTTAAAATCTTCCATTAAATAGGGACTAACCAATGTGAACTTTTACTTGTTCATTGCAGTTGAATATCTTATATTGTGGCAGTGTCCGTTTTAGTTAAATAAAGGTGTGTGGCTATATCAGTGTTTATGCTGATGAGACACTAATGTGTTGTGTATCAATAACACCGGTGTTTTGTAAAAGAATTAAAACACTGAATTTCACAGACCTTCCATGGTGGATTAAGCATTATCAAATGCCATGAAATTCTTCACCATTATTAGATATCATTGTTTTTAGACTTAAAATTTACGTGAAATTTGTGGTTTTGAACCATAAACATTTGTAGCATAGGATTGCATTTAATTCTTTGTAGTACTCTTTTCATCATTTAAATGAAAAAAAAATAAAACTTAATACAGCATATAGCAAAGATCTGCATACACAGTATAAAGTTTTTTGATAACCTTAAAAAATAAAGATGGTATTGGGGCCACACTGTCCTTGGAGGTACAGACAGAACCAGTTTAAAGCACTAATGTTATATGGTAAAGATAATTAATTGAAACTCAGTTGGTTACCTACTTAAAAACTGATAGAAATTTCGAAATTAGTTCTGCTCAACTCATCAAGCATACTGATAAAATAAAGAACCTACTGTAGATTTCATCAATACAATATGCTTCTGAACTGAACTGTGCTCATCTTTGCTGGTAGCTGTCTTTTCTTTTCATCAATTTAACTACTATTGTAAAGAACAGTAGAGGGCAGTAGACACCAGGGACTGTATGTATGTGTGTGTGTGTGTGTGTGTGTGTGTGTAGTTGTGTGTGTGTGTGTGTAGCTGTATTACTCATGTTATGGGGACATCATTTAACACAATCCTTTATGGGGCAAAAAGCAAGACCCCATAATTTAAAGACCTGATTTTAAGGTTAGGTTAGGTTTAGGCAAGTAGTGTTTATGGTTAGAATTAGGTCAAGTCTCTAGGAAATTAATGTGAGCAAGTGTAATCCGATTGTGTGTTTGTGTGTATTTCTACTATTCATGTTATGGGGATATAAACCTGTTTACAGTGTCACAGACGGGGGACCCACTTCCCGTTAGGGGCCAAAATGCACATCCAGTCTTTTCAGTTTCGAAGACTAAAGTTTAAAGTTTGACCTTGTGATAAGGCAAGTTTTGGTTAAGGTATGTCTCTATAAAAGGAATGCAAATAAATGTAATGACCTGAATGGATAGTGATAAAGACACTACTCGTGTGTGTGGCTGTTTTTGTTGCATTTTGACCTGGTCTTCACTTCCCTGCCCTTTTTTTGGAACGCAATCTGGAGTTTGGGGTTCAGATTGTATATAGGTAAGGTGAGGGTAAATGTAGAACTGTCAGTCTATCCATAATCATTCATACATCTGTGCATTGTCACTAAGAACCTTGAAATCCTTCAAAATATTTTCACAAAACCACAGAGCTATGTGTTTTTTTCTGTGCTAAAATAAAATTGGAACTTTTGAAGAATTGGAAAATGACAAACTTGTGGTTCTGTAAGCAATTTAAAGCTCACAGGATTCAAATCAAAGCCAAGACTTGCTCAATCAAATAAATATGCCAAATAAATATATTTCAAACCCCAGTGGTAGAATATTACTCAGTACTTTTTTAGGTAGTTGGGTCAATGTTCTGATAGATTTGTGCATACAGGACCTTTGAAGAGTTTCTGCAATATGATGCTCTGTTATAAATTACAGTGCCAGTAGATCTTTTAGTCAGTTAAGTGTTTATTACAGAAAATTACCTGGGTAATTTGGTTCACTTCCATGTAAAAATGCCAAATGTTTTATGATTCCAGCTTTATAAATGTGAGCTTTTATGAACTGTTGTTTGTGAGCTGTTTGCTAGACAAAATAAGTATTGTGAAGATGTGTCTGTGAGCCCTTATTTTCTAAATTTTTTAAAGCCAGGCATCAATCCTATAATTAACAAAATATGACGAAAATAATTAGTTGCATTCTAGTTAAATATTTTCCCCACCTCAAAAAACTGCAGCTGTAAAAATGGCAAATATACATAAATACATCAGTGATAATAATTAATGATATAATACTATAATACTCATGTGGAATACACATTGTACTCACAATAACTACTTTCACTTGTGTAGCTGTTAAAGTGCAGGAACTGAGCATGACTTTTAAGGTTGTGTGTATTTAGATTTGCATGTTAGAGTTTTTTAAGGTTTTCACGCTCTTAGGTGAAGTAAGACACCCGTCCAGTTGTAAATAGGACCCCATCATTTGTAACATCCCCTTGAGTTAATGTTCAGTACTTACATTGTCATCTGAAAACAAGCTCCACATCCCTTCTCATAGTTTAGCATTTGTGTATTTTATTGCTATGTAAAACTTTCAATGTATTAATGTAAATATGCCAACTCAATTAGGACTACAATTACAACCACTCCATGAAAATGAAAGCTAATGATTTACAGTGCATTTATGTATCTGTTTTTTTCCTCATATCCTTTTTATATAATGTGTTAAACGGTGTTGAATGACAATGAACTGATGGATGTAGAGCTGAAATGATTAGAAAATATTTATAATTTCCTGCTTATGTAATGGTTTGATTTCCTGCTTTTCTTTGTCATAAATACTGTGCTAGTTAATTGAATATTTGTTGATTTTTTTGTTGGAGAAACAAATACTTGAAATATATTCCCATTCCACTTCCAACCCTTCTTTGGCATTTCATAGACTTTATGATTAACTGAAAATGATGACTAAAATAATCATTTGGTTGGCAGCCCTACTGTAGAATAATGGATGGATCTGTCATGATGGGGAAAATGTCATTGTTTGTGGTGATATTTTCTATGTAATGATTTGTTCAAAGAAATAAGACTTCCCATATGAAGCTGATATTGGAAATAAAAAGACTGCTGGCATGACCACCTGAAATACTGGTAGTAAAAGTCCACCTTTTACTTTAGCTTAAGCAACGTTTGCCTAACACGTAGTCAAGTGTTGTAGGAATCTACCAACTTTTTTCTAATATTATAATGTATATCAGTGCGGAGCCTGAGAGGTACAGAAAGGGATTGGTTTCAATAATTTCACCTTTGTTTCTGAGAAGGCCTGTTTCTGTTCTTTTGACTTGGAAGAGTGAAGGATTGTGAAGGATTCTGGGTTTTATGATAACTGGAGACTCAGAATTTCTGACTGTCAAACAGGAAAATCAAAGAAAAATACCACCAGAAGTTGTACGCCGTTACTTGAGTAAAAGTTCTCAAAACCTACTTCTGCATTTTTTGTTATCCCCCAAAAAACAGCCAAGGCAGTCAACAGCTCGGCATTAACGACTCAATTAAGTGACTTTTATGCTTGGTTATTGCCTAATTGGCACCAAAGGTCCTTAAACAGGAGTTGGGAGTTGTACTTAACCTCTTCCATTAATAATTCATGTCCAGACAAGTTTGACTCTTTGACTTGTTATGCATGCAGGACAGACTGTTCAAACTGAGAGAGTTAAAAACTTCTCCAACTGTGAGAAATGTCTGTGGGAATTTTTGCCCATTCATCGAGAAGAACATTTGTGAAGTCAGACACTAATTTTGGTCGAGAAGGCCTCACTCTAGGTCATTCAAAAGGTATTAGATAGGGTTAAAGTCAGGGCTCTGCGCAGGCCAGTCAAGTTCTTCCACACCAAAGTCATCCAACCATGCCTTTATGGATTGCTTTTGTCATGCTGGAACAGGAAAGGGCCTTCCCCAAACTGTTCCCATAAAGGTTGGAAGCATAGAAGTGTCCAAATTGCTTGGTAAGCTGAAGATTTCCCTTCAATGGAACTAAAGGGCCCAGGCCAACCCCAGATAAACAACCCCATTAGCATTACTGAATTGAGTGGTTAAGAGGTGTGGCCCAGTATTTTTGTCCATTTAGTGTATATGCATTACCTTTCTGTTTGTGGCACATTCAACCTGAAAACTGAGTTTTTCTGAACCTCTGTCCGACCTGAGATGTATCACTAGACACCAATCCTCCAGTTAGGTAAAGATCTCCTGTGTTTTTAACAAGCACACAGAAACACTTATTTACCCCAAAAGCCATTCTGCGGTTGTAGTAATGAAGACCAAAACTGTCTGTCTCTGCCCACCTGCATGCTTACCCTGCTTGTTTCTTACCTGTCTGCCTGACTGCACATCTGTCTGTCTGTCTGTTTGTGTGGGCGGTCATTTAATCACAGAGTGCAAGTGGTCCTTCATCCTTCTGAGGCCGAGAGGGCAGATAAAATTAGAGCTTTAGAGCATCTCTGATTAGACAGGCAGCAGCTTGTGTGTGTACAGATCCATCAACAGCGGGTGTAATGGGGCAATTTCTCTTCAGTACAACAGCTTCGTGTTCTTCTAAACACACTAGACAGTAACAAAGAGAAATTTGTTCAAGCATAACATATAGATTCCAATGTGATTCGCAGATGTGTTATTATTAATATCTGATGTGATTTGAAAACGTGGCTAAATGTGTTCCAAAATCTTACTCATTTCAGGGATAAGTATCAGAGAGTTTAAATCCTATTTTTTAAAGCTTTGAAAACAGATTATAAAGTTCCATGAAAAGTATGAAACATGACATCAGGAAATATGTTTTTGACTTTTTTAAATTATAAAATAACTATTAAATGAAGTAAACTACGGAGTTAGAAGGCCTTAGAATTTTCTAGTTTACATTCTCTCTTAATCTTAGTGGTATCTAGCCATGACAATTTTACAGTGTGACATGTTCCTTTATTTCCATCAACACACACACATACACACACTGTACTTTGTTTTTATTGTGACTTCTGTTTATTAAATTTTGTAATATTATACAATACAAATCACCACACATTAAAAGCAGTATAGTATAACAACACCCCACCACCACCCTCTGCTCATTCAGTTCAAGCAAGATATAGTCACTATTTCAATATGGATGACACTTGCTGTAATAAGGTAAGATGCCCTAAAGGTACACAAAACAAAAAAGAAACAAACAAAAAAAAAAACCTCAATCAATCACGCCTACAGCTACTTATACTGGTTATCAAATGGTTAGATACGTACATTGTTATGGATCATTCCAATTTGTTATCCCAGTGATAGTAGTGAAGTAGGCAGGCAGGCAAAAGAAACACTGTTATAGACCTTTTTTGACCAGGTAGCATTTTCAGGTTTTACACTGAATATGGCAATTAAGGGATCTGGCTCAGCAGGTATGTTAAAAGCCTCATTGAGTGATTTAAATTTGGAATGCCAGGATGCACTGAGGGCTGGGCACGGCCAAAACATATGGGTTAAGGTTCCAGGAGCTAAGTTACATTTATCACACAAGAGGTCCAGATCAGGATAAATTTTGACTAATTTAACTTTAGTGTAATGGAGGCGATGCTACATCTTAAACTGTAGCAGCCCATGTCTAGTGCAAGGAGAGTTGCATTGCAAGATGCATCTGAATGTGGGACATCTAGGTCCTGGTCCCAGTGAGTTTTAAGCATGTCTAAAGATTGAAGGCATATCTCACCAATTATCCCATACTAGTGGACAACCTGACAAATGGATCAATGAGCGCAACTCGTCCGTGATACATCTCTTTGAAATTGGAGACTCGATTCAACTAGTTGCTAACTGGCTGTGTTCTGGTAATATTCCTATATAAAAGCAATGTTATTATATTATATTGCCGTCTTGACGCACACAAGTTGCTTTGAAGATCGCAACCGACTGTGAGTGGTCACAGACCTGGTCCCCATCTTCAAAAAAAAATAGTTTCAAAGGCAAGGAGATCGCAAGTTCACTGCACATGGTTGCAATAATTTTGGTTATGCTGTGGTCTCCAACCACTGTTTTCCCTAGTGTGACTGTGGCACTACATATAAATGAGTGTCAATCAGCTGGTTCAGGTGCAGCAGGATGGGAGGAGTCAGAGAGAAAATCAGAGTTTGTTGAAGAAAACATGCCAGCTAACAGGGTAGGTTGACAGGGTCTGTTACCCTGGTAACTGACACAGAGTTTAAGTTAACTCTCTTTCGGGAACAGAAAACCTGGAGTTTCCCTAATCTCAGTATTAATAAACTGAGAGTTTTATGGGCCCTGGTGATGATCAAATCCTCAAATCCAATACCAGTCCCTACTTAAACTATTTACCTGAGATTCAGTAGACCTAATATATTAAGTTGCATAAATAGAAGCTAGCTGCTGTGAAGCCACTTTATACCAAAACACCAGTACAAACGTAACATTTAGCTGATCCAAGAAACTTAACAAAATTTGTAATGCAAAAGGGTACAGTAAGCATTGTTCCACAATTATGAAAAGATGCAATCATGATCTATCTGAACATGAAGCATGCAAGCCCATTTTCATTTTGTGGGTGCAGTTTTGTCAAAGCCACTGGTGTCTCAGAGGTTTCCAGTAGTATTGGTGCCTCACCAATACCGAGTCTACTCTAACTCCCAGCTGGTAACATATAGACTCTTAAACCTGATCTTGCTGTTTTAACACACTGGGGACCGTTACGTGTCATTTTATGAATAACCAGGGTTAAAGTTGTGAACAGACATGATCTTTTCCTAAACCTAACCATGGTGTCTTGATGTGTAAACCTAACCAAACTCTAACTGAAAACAAAGAAAACCAAGTGCAATACATGAAGTAAATGGACTTAAATCCACATTTACACAACAAGCTGTATTCATATATTCAAGCACACATTTATACTGTTCTTTATTGTACATACAGTATACATACAGTGCTTTATCTGTCTAACATGATGGATGCATTAGGGGCATTTTGGTATTACAACATAAAAAGACTCACAGATGGGGTGAGCTGGTGGTCCAACCACCAACCTTACGTTTAGGGGATGGCTTGCTTTGCCTTCACGGTTGCCACAAGTACTACTAAAAGGTACACAAACCACAGTCTTATGGTTGGTAATCTTGTGATGTTTCTGCCTTCATATATGGACTTGTCTCACTTTTAAAAAGGACCATTTGCCCTTGGTAGCCTATACTGGTATGTCAAGGCACCAGTGTCAATGGACACCGTGTGCATATATCAGAAATGCCAGCAACTTTGACAGAACAGCAGTATTTGATGCCCTGGGAAATAACAAAGCACTTACAGTGCATTTTGGAAAATTGTTGGAAACCTGAACACATCCCATCAGGTCAAAAGATGTCAGTTCTGTTGAATTCATAAAAAGTATGATTTTTTTAAGCTTTGAGTTGCACTGAATTGAAAGTGATAAAACTGAATATAATTTAATAATTTTTGTAGAAAATTTTAAATTGCACATGCCACCAGAGCACTAAAGGGAACTTTAGGATACTGTATGTTTTTGTCATTTGGGTAAACTGACTATTTCAGATAAGCACCTTGGAGTTCTTTCTTTGTTTGTTTTGGGTGGCTCCACTCCTCTTCCCCAAAGCACTTTATTTTTCCTTTTCTTTCTTTTCTTTAAGTACATCTTAGCACTTCATTTGTTCTAAATGTCATTTAAAAAAGTAAAACAGAACAACATTCTTGCCAGCACTCATGCAAATTTCCCACTGATGCTGGCAACTGTACAACAAAAGTGATAAAGGGTTAAAACCCATCACAAGAACAGTAATTCCCAAAGCTCTCAGTAGAAGTGACAATGTGTAAAATGCAGCATTTTTCACCAAACAAAATGAAAGCGCTCTTTGAAGCCTGGCAGACAGCTTGTGGGCACATGCCCCCCTCCAGCAACGTAGACACCCACAAATCCCCAGTGGTGCCACCCTGCCACTCTGCCACCCTGGTGCCACACAGAGACTTGAAACGCTAAATTAGAGTCAGTTGGGCTGGCAGATTTGGATGCAGAGTCAGGGTGGGCTCATTGGTGTGGTTGGTTATGTTGGTGAAATGTGGTTATGTGTGGGTACAAAGTATTTATTTTGGTGATTGAGGGCTGTATCTCTGTGTGTGTGTGGTCAGCGTCTGTGTGTGTTGAAAGCAGGTCTAGTTTCTGTCCAACTGTGTGATCTCATGATTAAAATGTCACTACAAGGCAGATTGTGAACTAAACAGGCTGTCAGATCCAGTCGCAGTATATCTTACTACAGAGTAAACAAACACCCATATCTCCCCACTCTGTTTTACTTGTTGAATTTCAGTGAAAAGTAATGACATTATGCACCAGAAATTTCACCTCACCTGTTCTGCTCCTCTTTCTTTAGCTTTATCAAATCCAACCTGGTTTTTAATGTCCCCGTTTAATTCTAACATCACTCAAAAGAGGTTATTTCTATACTCAAGTGGGAATATCAGTATCTGAATTACACTCACAGCTGATGTTCTAAATTAATGTCTTTCATTTTAGAGTGCAGATATTGTGCCTTTATTAATTTAGTTAAACAGGTTATGTACTGTGTATTTTCTCTGATTGCATAGGGTTAGGGTTGGGGTTGGGGTTGTTATCAATGATGACAGACATCAGAGAGTTAAACCAGCATTCTCCTTAGGGCGAACATTCACTGCAAACACTGTATTGCTGTGTCATTGTGAGCTCACTCACAGCTCATTCAAAAATGCTTGTGCTTTTTTTTTTTTTTTTTTTTTTTTTTTTTTTTTTATTTTACACC
>VUQI01052886.1:0-10450 GCA_015106735.1 Paratilapia polleni | reverse complement strand
GATTAAGAATGAGATGTCACTCAAGTTCATATGCATGTGAAGGCAGACGACCAAATAATGTTGGCAATATAGTGTATGTATGCATCAGAGGATGCATACATACACTACATATATTGGGCTCACATGGTGGTTAAAATCTTTGAGGTACTCAAATTTGTGAAAAAAAAAAAAAAGTAACCTGATTATCTTAAATGCTTGCATTAAGATTATTTTTTGTATAATTAATTACAAGCGAGGTAAATAAACTTAGCACAAAAAGTAAGGAAATTTGCGTTTGGTCGATTATTTTTATGTTGTAACAATGCTTCTTGGCAATAAATCTCATACTGTTGGAAAGCCTGTTTATTTCCCTTTAAATGGTGCCACATTTGTAAGGAAAATGCATTTGTGGGTTGAGCAGCAGAGTTGAGTATGTGGGTTGTGCTCATGAAGAACTTACCAAATCTTCTCTGCCAATGCCAAACAGCTTATTCTGCTATTGACTCTTGTTTTGAGCTTCTGGTACCCCAGGTGCTGACAATCAAGTGCCTGATTGGTGCCTGATTAGCAGCACCTGTGAGCATGGACCCTGCTACAGCGGTTAGTTTGTGTCTGCCCCAAGCATGCCATGTTTGACTGATCTGGATAAGGCCGTGCCATACGGCAACTTCAAGCTGGTGACCAGCATGAGGAGGAGGTGCCAGGCTGTTGTGGCTGTGTATGGTTCTTCTACATGATACTGATGCCCCTGTTTGTTAAATGAATAAACTGCTGAATTGCCAATATGTCTTGATTCTTCAGACTTCAGTCATCCAATCCAATAAACGACACCAAACAAGAGTCAATAGCAGAATAAACTGTTTGGCATTGGCAGAGAAGATTTGGCAAGTTCTTCATGGGCACAACCCACATATTCAACTCTGCTACTCAACCCACAAATGCATTTTCCTTACAAATGAGACACCATTTAAAGGGAAATAAACAGGCTTTCCAACAGTTTAAGATTTATTGCCAAGAAGCATTGTTGCCATAAAGAAATAATCGACCAAACACAAATTTCCTTACTTTTTGTGCTAAGTTTATATAAATCTACAAATGAGAAATGTCCCATTTGCAAATGGCAGCTCTGTGTTTTCACTCACTGATTAACTTACGGATACTAGGCATCCTGAAGAACCATTCATGTGTGATGAGTTGGCAGTTGAGAGCTCTGCCACTCTGTTACAATGACCACAACGCTAAAGGGCGAGTGCATATGTTAAACTCCAGCGGGTTTGACAAAAGAGCAGAAATTGACACACAGGGATTATGAATGGACTGGGCTCTGAGTGACTGTTACAGGGGTTAAATTGTGATGATTACATAAATTCCAGAATACCTCTAAAATGTTGCTGTTATGCAGTGGTTTGTTCCTGCCAAACATGGTCAAAGAAAGACAACATGTGAAGTGGAGACAGGGTTATGAGCATTACTGATGCATGTGGGCAGCAAAAGCTGCCATGTGTTTTCATTGGCTTGTGTGATCCAATCCCAAAGAAGATCGACTGTATTAAAAATTAGTGAAACCCCTGACAGGTGCATGACATCTCATCTTCTGTCTGTCCACTGCTGAAAGCAGCTACAATGGAGATGCGAGCATCAGACCACTGAATGAATGAACCTTGTTTCTCTTTTATATCATGTTGTCAGGTCCATGTGCATTGTTTACCTGAGGAGGAGATGTCAGAAGGATTGACAGTGGGAAGAGGGCAACCTGCAGGAGGATTGTTGATGCTCTGTACAATGGCATTCATGTTGATGTTACTTTGACATGTAGCATCTACATAAATATTGTTGCTTACCCCCACTGCTACTCTGCAAAAATTGTTCTGGACTAGTCTAAAGAGCATGGCAAGGAGCTCAAGGTGTTGACTTGACCTCCAGATTCTTTAGATCTAAATCCAAAAGATCAAAGCAATTCATCCCACTGTTTTATAAACAAGACAAAAGTCAGAGTTTATAAGTGAAGCAGACTTCATTGAATCTCTAATGAAAACACTTTTCTTTGACTTTGGAATCTCTCTTACTGACAGTTCATAATATTTCACTCTAACCCTTTTTTAGTCTGTGCATTTACTTCCTTTCTATCTCGATCAACCTGTCTCTGATCAAGGTCACAATAATATGAAGAGGTGTAGTCATGAGCACTGTGCATTGGCATTAGCATATGCGTAAAGGCAGATTATAAATTTCCCTGAGGGCTCTTTTCATTCAGGCCAAAGCCTAATCAAGTATGCAGAGAAATGAGTGATGCCAAATATAAAGGTCAGGAAAGATGTCACCATGATATTAGCAAGTGTTTTCACTATTCATAGGCAAAGGCATTGAAAAAACAAGACTTCAGCACTCTTTCCTTTGACTAACTCATTAATGTAAAAATTCCCTCTGAAGACTACTCAAGGTTGTAAATTAAGTGTAACTTTCAGTGATGGAGCTTGTTGAGTTTATTGAGGGTTATTTGTTAAGATGAGGTTTAATATTTAAAATTTAAAAAGAAGCTTGGTGGCCAAACAATGTGACCAACAGTATGTGGGAATCCCCATCCACATACTTTTGGTCTGGATCTATCTGGGTACTTAAGGATTGTCCTTTTAGTAACAATCTGCCTGAACACAACCAGGTTCCTGATTCTTGAGAGAAAGCCTTTATGGACTTTGTTAAACCAACATATTAACACATGGTTTCAAATGAGATGTTAAAAAAGTTACTGTGTGTTGTATTTGGTCTTCAATATACATTTCTCCCTGTAATACAGTGTAAAAAGCAGTGAATCTACAATGAGTTCAGAGTTGCTTTGATCAGGCAGATTTTCTGGACTGATATCCTTCACTAAAAGTGTTGAAATGAAGAGCCTGGGCTAATATCCGCCTGCTGTATGGATAAGACCTCCTACGCCATAGGCTGTTTAGATTTGATGATCTCTTTATGTGCCAAATTAATTCCTAAAATGAATATCTCGGGGCCATCCGCAAAGGTTTGCTCTCATAATTAAACAGTACGTTCTAATACCGTCTCCACTAAGCTTGAGGGCATCTCCTTTTTTGTGAAGCCTATTTTTCTTTTTCTGTGTCTCTACCCCTTTCTCTCTGGGTTGGGATCTGTCTTAATCAGGCTGCTACATCACTTGCCATCATATCAGATAAATGGAGAGAACAGGAAGCTAACAGGAAGGTCATTGACAAAGAGAACTTCATGGTCACCTCCAGATTTGTGCCTGTTAATGGCCCATGATGTTAAACAGTATCAAGGGAGGGCCCAACAGTCATGCTTCATAACATCGGAAGACACTAAACTTGACCGCTGTTTTATCTGACTGATCATGATGGAAAACTATTTTTTGTCTTTTCCCCTTCTTGTTTCAGTTTGTTGTCACCTCTCTTAAATGACTGCTGGGAGAACTCTCATGCCATTTATCATTTTGATGGGAGGTCTGAGCAATAGACAATGAGACTGAGGGTCAACAGGTTCACCTACACATTCATAAAGTCCCTGTAGGGCTATCTCAGAGGTGCTTTTCATTGTTTTCAATGATCATCTCTTCTGGTGCTGAGCAAGTAAAATCTAATCTACATCCATACTATCCAGTTTACTCTTGCTTCTGCTGGAAATGCGAATCTTTATACGTAAAGTCTGTTTAAGGTTTCTGTGCAGGTAAATGTAGCTGTAAACTGGAATTATTTCCCTACAGCATGTCAATGCTGAAGCATTTAATAGAATTACAGTACTTTCTCCCTGAAACAGAGGCTATAGTAATTCCATTTACATAACTTACGGCACTTATATAAATGCCAGCTCTTACTGTAAAATAAGCTGTATGACTCACCTTTAGTGTCCGTCTCTATTACTCTTTGTCTTTTTAATGGCACAAAAGTGGTAGTCTAGTCATCTGGAGCAGTGCAAGTGTTTGGACGTATGTAATTAATCTGTGAGTGTGCATAATGGCAGCTCTGCATCCGGACAGATGTGATACTACATTTCTGGTACATTTCCACTATAATGCCATTTACATGATGGAGCAACTGCCAGTAATGGAGAAGCAACTATTTAAATAAGAGGAAGGGGTTGGTGGATTAGAGCGCAGAGATTCTTTGAGTGTGTTAACAGTATTTGTTCATCCATCCTCTCCAGCTCTTCCGTAGGGACACCATGATTCAATTCAATTCAATTCAATTTTATGTTTATAGAGCCAAATCACAACAGTCACCTCAAGGCGCTTTATATTTTAGGGTAAAGACCCTACAATATTAAACATAAATACAGCTCCGGAAAAAATTAAGAGACCACTCCAAAATTATCAGTTTTTCTGATTTTGCTATTTTTAGGTATATGTTTGAGTAAAATGAACATTTTTGTTTTGTTCTATAAACTACTGACAACATAACTCCCAAATTCACAAATATTTTCATTTAGAGCATTTATTTGCAGAAAATGAAAAAATGGTCAAAATACCAAAAAAGCTCCAGTGTTTTCAGACCTCAAATAATGCAAAAAAAACAAGTTCATATTCATTCATTCAACAACACATTAGTAATGTTTTAACTTAGGAAGTGTTCAGAAATCAATATTTGGTGGAATAACCCTGATTTGCAATCACAGCTTTCATGCGTCAAAAACATATACCTATGAATAGCAAAATCAGAAAAACTGATAATTTTGGAGTGGTCTCTTAATTTTTTCCGGAGCTGTATATGATATTCCCAAACCAGCCAAGAGATGTGTTCTGGATCTGCCCCAGGGCCTCCCCCCAGTAGGACATGCCTGAAACACCTCACCTAGTACACGTCCAGGAGGCATCCTAGCCAGATACCTGGCCCCTTTTGATGTGGAGGAGCAGCAGCTCTACTCTAAACCTCTCCCGAATGACCAAGCTCCTCACCATATCTCTAAGGGAGAGCCCTGCCACCCTTTGGAGGAAGCTCATTTCTGCTGCTTCTATCTGCAATCTCGTTCTTTTTGTCACTACTTACAGCTCGTGGTCATACATGAGGGTAGCAACCTAGATTAATCTGTAAATCAACAGCTTTGCTTTTAAGCTCAGCTCTCTCTTCACCACAGTGGGCTGGTAGAGAATCTGCATCACTGCCGATGCCACACCAATCTGTCTGTCAAACTTCTGCTCCACTCTCCCCTCACTCATGAACAAGACCAAGAGATGTGCTCGGCTGCAAACCGTCCAAGTGCGAGCTGGCAGTAAGCAAATCAGTATTTGTATACATATAAATTGTCTGCCTTTACAGTTTTTCCTGATTGCTAAAATGTATTTCTTGAACTTATGCCTCCATTTCCTGGAACTCTAAACACAAATCCATAATTGCATGGGACTTCCAACTTCCAGCCTTCCAACCCTGCAGTCTTGCTAAAAATTCAACTTGGCCTTCAGACATAGCATAAAAGCCATCACAAGCCCGTTAAAGCCCTTGTTTTTTGAGGAAACTCAGATTTTTTTGATGATTGTTGTCATCAGTTGATGAGAACTGATGAGAAATAATGTAAAAAAAAAAAAAAACAATAATTAATGGAAAAGGAACATCCCTCTATGGCTCATGGGTACTTAAGTGTTTGGACCATGAGGAAATTGTCATTATCCATCCATATTTCTTCCGGATAAGGGGAAGAAAAGGGATGGATGGATGAATGGATAATGGATAATATTATTATTATTATTATTATTATTTTATTTATTTATTCATTTTAAAATAATTACAGTCGTTAATCTGTTGTTACTAACATCTGAATTCCATTTCAGAGGTTATAGGGTAATCAGTTTGGTGATGTGTGCTCATGGTTTTAATGTGTATATTAACTAATTATTGTATTGTACTCTATTGATATGTTTAGCATTTTTTTATTGTAATGGATATACTTTTTTCACTTCTATCTATCTGTTGATTATTTTTTGGTTTATTGTATATGTATTCATGTGGAGATGTCATTGATACCCAATTAAAACATTGTGTAATTTCTATGTAAGGGTGAAACAAATTGTTATTCCATTTGCTTTAGGTGTTAAAAATATATGTTAGAGATTTTTCTTATTTTTTTCTATTTTTCTAATGATTGTCACCTGTGTCCACCATAGGTTTGGTCCAGATAGTGCTTTAGTGAGGGGTACACTCACAGCTGAATTAGAAACACTATGGAAAGTGACAGGCTATGCTGCCATGTAACATTAAAAGTGTCATAGAGTTCTGACCATTTAATAATTTTTACCTTATAGCGGGTCAACAGCCATTAGACTGTTTAAGCCTCTTGAGTTAAGCATTTTTGTTTTGTTTAGTATAGCTACATAGGATCACGGAGGCCACTTTTGTGTTCTAGTGGCATACTGTGTTACCTAGTGGAAGTTTGTCTTCAAAGTTATAATTATGTTACTGCTGAAAACTGCTCTGATTAAAGAAGTGATAAATGTGGATAGCTAAGTTTCTGGAGCACCACACTTTATGGGTTTGAATATACTCTAAAATGGCCAAAAAAAGAATTTTCTGCTGGTAGGGGTGTTTTTACTTTGTTTATTTGTTTTTGGTATTTTAGCCTTTATTATAGAGGATAGTGGGAAGAATAACATGAAGGAAATGGTCTAGGGCAGACTCAAACCCAGGCCCCTTTTGGCATATGGGTTGCCTGCTCAACCTGATGAGGTATAGCATCACCTTGTCTACTGGTACTTGAGAGCATGTTCTTGAAGGCCATTCTGTGTAGTAAATTGCCAAAAATATTTAATACAACCATGTGTCCTAGAACAGTGGAAATCACATATATCTTGTACATCAAATTCTATAGTTTGAGAAACCAACACTTCATAGGCCCTCAACTGGCAGTTACCCTAAAGGGCAAGTGAAAAATACCAGTCTCAGAACTGAAGACTCAACACAAAGATGCTGGCCTTCTAGGTAGAGTAGCACAGAAAATCCATAGCTGAGACTCACCAGTGTCTCTGTCCTTATAAATGGTAAAGTAAAATTTTATTTATATAGCACCTTTCAAGATAACTATCGCAAAGTGCTTCACAATAAAATGCTAAAAACATAAAGACAAAAGGTTACCCAAAAACAAGTTTGAAAAGATGAGTTTTTAGCTGCTTTTTATAGAGATCAGAGTCCACAGTTCTCAAGCTCAGTGGGAGAGAGTTCCAGAGTCTGGGGGCCACTGTTGCAAAAGTTCTGTCACCTTTAGCTCTAAGCCTTGTATGATGCACAGCCAGCAGGCTCTGATCACATTACATTAGGGACCTGCTGGAGATGTATGGATGTAAATGTTTGCTGATATAATGTACACCAGTGCTTGTACATGCAGAGCTCTAAAAGTATAAACCAGAATCTTAAAGTGTACCCTGAAGTTAATGGTGAGCCATTGCAACTGAATTTAATTTGAAGTAATTAGAAGACTTACTCAGAAGACACACAGCATGAATAACACTCTCCAATTTAGAGCGTGACACAATGGAACTCAGTTTGGCAATATTTCTTAAGTGATGAAAGCAAGAGCGAACCGGAGATTTAACGTACATTTAAGTTTGTGGTATGAATACTTTTGCAAGGCACTGTAACAGGCCAAGCTGGGGTAGGAACAGACAGCGAACAGGAAGATGGTAAAGGTGAAAGATTATTTGTCATATTATTGATTTTCAAAGTCAGAAATTTTTCACAATCTTCATTTGAAAAAATTTGAATAGTCAGTGGAGCACGAGCAACAATATCACTAATAGAGTCAAATAACACCTTAGGATTACCTCTCCTTTTCGAAACCAGGTTTGAGAAATAGGCAGCCTTCACATCTCTGACTGAATTGTTAAAAGAGGCTAAAAGATGGTTTAAATGAAGGAGATGAGCGTGTAAACAAGTTGATCTCCGCAAGCACTCAACCTTATAACCGGAATATTTTAAAATATATTGTCATGAAACAAGAGCTAATCTCGTTTTTATCAGGACAAACTTTATCTAAAATGGAAAGGCAATGGTCATTAAAAATATTCATTAAGAGATCATCATTATAACGGGATAAAAATAGATTAAAAGCATCAGAAAATTTAACAGCAGTAAAGGAATTTAAGATGCGAGAGCCAACCACATGGGAAACAGGAGCGAGAAGCACATGAAAAGACACACACACAAACACAATGATGATCAGAAATAAAAATGTCCTCAGAACAAATACAGTCAATATTTATACCCAAAGTAAAACAAAGATCCAGTGTGTGTCCTTTGGTATGTGTGGGTCCAGACACATGCTGGGTAAACTGAAAAGAAACCAAGATGCTGATGAAACTTCTGGCAAAGAGGTCAGAGTAATCATCAATGTGCATGTTGAAATCCCCAACTATAAACAATCTGGACAACTTCATGGTGGAGGATAAAAAGTCACTGAACTGCTGTAAGGCCAAACTATTTTGGCAAGGTGGGTGATACATTAAAGCACAATAAAATTCGACATTCGCTGAATGATATGAGAACCGGCTTCCAAACACTGCAGCAAGACCTACCCCTCGACCGGACGTTAGAGGCTGGCTACCCAGGCAAAGTTTGATGGGGGAATAGTCTGAGTAGTGCTGCCAGGTTTCAGGAAGGAATAAGAAATCCAAATTCTCAGAACGTTTGATTCGTCCATCATAGTTGATCCAATAGATAAGAGCGTCAGACGATCATGACCCAAAGCAGCTAAAACATCATTGATAAGAAGCATAAACAGCAGAAGAGAGAAAATCAATGCTACAAAAGAGCGAGGCATATTGCAGCCAGCATCGGCAAAGCCAAAAACAGGCACCATCATACCGAAAGCTGCCACTGACACGACAGACGGATTATAAAAGTGGTCACGTTAAATGTAACATCTATGAAGGATTTCAATGTTTGTAAAGATGTAATATTACATTGCCTTTGATATAAACTCTTTGAATGAGGAAATGGAACAGTATGCCAGACAGCTGCTACAGGTGGAAGCAGGAGGGAAGGCATCAGAGAGAAACTCCCAGTTTGTTGAAGAAAACCCGGTGCAGGCAGACAGGTTAGGTTCACAGAGTTCATTAGTCAGGTAACTGATTAAGAGTTAAAATCAGCTTTCTTTCTGGAACAGAAAACCCAGAGTTCCCCTCATTTAATGGTTAAAAACTCACCTGCATTCTGGAACAGGGCCTTGAGGACTGTACTATGAAGCACGATTTGTTCCATTGAGTCTGTATTATATGTTTAATCTCTTCATACTTTCTATTATAGTTTGATTGTGTTTGTGAAATCAGGCACTCTGTTGTGTGTGGATCTAACCATGTTGGTGATTGGTCAAATACTGCCAACGGCCCACCTTTCATGTGCTCATGCTCATAGCTAGATTGGGAAACCCTGGGCTGACTTATCCAGTTGATAGCTACCTTTGTCTGACAGCTTAGCAAGATGCTAATGTTAGGATAAATGAAGGGAGATAAGGAAATATCCTGGCTTTGTTGAATTTGGTTTGTAGTACACTTTCATGAGTAAATCATAATATGAGACACATAGATCTTATGAACTATACAGTACATATGAAAACATTTACTATACTTTTTTTTTTAAGTTAATCAGCATTAACTAACAACAGTATTGATAAATTAGTTAAATCATTCTCAGATAGGAGAGTTTGGACCACTGACCAGTCAGAAAGCGCATTTATTCTCAATGAATAATCACTAGTTGCTTTTTAAGAACAAGTATATCTCTAAACCCTTCATTTAAAGGTGAGATTTGTGTTTATATTATTACAGTATCTGCATGTGGTGTAAACTCTTTTTTGATTCATCCCTGCTTTTTGGCTGAAAGAGGTCTGAGAAAACAAAGGTAACTTAGAGACAGAAAAGGTCTCCAGCCAGCTTTATGCTAATGACCTCTGCATTGCTTTGGTGTAGTCTCTCGTGTCCTTGTGTTCTCCTAATTCTCCCAATTAAACATCTCTTAGCTCCCAGTAGAAGAGGAGCCCTGCAAAATCAGCTCTTTGTTGTTGTTTTATATTAGTGCTTGTCTCTTTTGGGGTCCGGTTCAAGGTGAAAGGTCAAATGCACCAAACACTGCCTCAGCTCTAATAAGCCAGGTTAAACTCCTTAGTTCAGCCAAATAAAAGTGCTAATCCAGTGTGGAATTCGTTTAATAGACAGCTGTAGGAGGGTCAAAACAAAATGTTCCTGTGAGACAAAATGAATCCACTGACGGAACTCATCTCTGCCTTCTGTTCTCTGTTGTTCTTCTGCAGTTCAGAGCCAACCATGCTAAGGCATTTACCAACTACTTTTTTCTCATTTTTGCAATGGGGGATGGTCTGTGTGTGTGTGTCCCTGTGCGTCTGTGTGTGTGTTTAGGGGTGTGTGTGTGTGTGTGTGTGTGTGTGTGTGTGTGTGTGTGTGTGAATGTTAGGTAGAAGCACTTATGCTTAGAAAAAAGTGCTCATGTGAATGGGTGAATGTGGCCTGTAG
>VUQI01052885.1:18652-44669 GCA_015106735.1 Paratilapia polleni | reverse complement strand
ACTTTTCTACTCAGTTTCTGTGTACTCAAAGCGCTTTACACTACAGGCCACATTCACCCAGTCACACATACATTCATACAGCACTTTTATCTACACTTAAGTGCTTACTAACATTCACACACACTCACACTCCGATGAACGCATCGGGAGCAACGTGGGGTACAGTATCTTGCCCAAGGATACTTTGGCATGCAGACTAGGGGAGCCAGGAATCGAACCACTGACCTTCCGATTAGTAGGCGACTCGCTCTACCTCCTGAGCCACAGCCACCCCAGATGACTACCCCTCCCTGAGCCTGGTTCTGCTGGAGGTTTCTTCCTGTTAAAAGGGAGTTTTTCCTTCCCACTGTTGCCAAGTGCTTGCTCATAGGGGGTCGTCTGATTGTTGGGGTTTTCTGTCTAATATTGTAGGGTCTTTACCCTAAAATATAAAGTGCCTTGAGGCGACTGTTTTTGTGATTTGGCGCTATATAAATAAAATTGAATTGAATTGAATTGAATTGAATTTTGCTGGCATTGGGGTTCACTTATCCCGTTAGAGGGAAGGGTCACTGCAAATCAATATAAAGAGTGATCACCTTTATCATATGATGAAACATTTCTATCCTGATGGCAGTCGTCTCTTGCAGGATGATAATCCCTCCATCCACGGGATATGAGGGCTGGCAGAATGATTTGATAATGATGAAAATGATGTGAATCATATGTTATGGCCTTAAGAGTCACCAGATCTCAAACAATTGAACACCTACGGCAGACTTCTGGATTGATGTGTTGGACATCAATGTACACCAACATCATCAAAACACCAAATGAGAAAATATCTTTTGGAAAAATGTTGTTCGTCCCTCCAGTAGAGCTCCAGAGATTAGAATATCACTGCCAAGGAACACTGAAGCTTTTCTGGTTGCAGGGAAAACATCTCAGTAAGAACTGTTTTTGCTGGCTTTTCCTTTAATTTGTCACCTGTCTGTAGTTCTAAACACATACCCAGTTCTGCACCCAATTCAGGCGGCTTTACAATAGTGTTGTGCTAGCCTGTGTAACTTCAGCTTGTACAAGTTCTCCACAAAGGACGTTTTCCCTCTTCAAATAGACCTTTGCTACTATTAAGTTCTACTGTGTGAGAATCCATCAAAACATTGAGTCAGTGATCAATCTGCAACATAATGAGGAATAGGTTCACATTTGGAGATATGTTTTAATTAAATGTATGATAAGGTAAATAAATATTGAAGAGCAAGATGTTCCTCAACAACAATTCAATTGAATGTATATACAGGATATGATTTGTGCAAAACCATGGATTCAAAAGGGATTGTAAGCTGATAACTTCAAGGCACGTATATATACTGTTTTACCATAACATTTCTCTTGTTGAATAAAAAGAGAAAGAGTTGGTACTTAATGGGTTAAACACACAGCAGATGGCAGATGTGCTTATTTGCTGCTCACTCTGTGACACCCACCATCAAACACAGCTAGTACTAATAACACAACCCCTTAACTGTGATAATGGATTTATCTTGAAAAGCAGGTGAAAGCCTGCCACTTTCTGTGAATGTTTAATGAGTGTGACCTTTAAATTTCCTTTGGAAGAAAACTGTTTACATAAAAGTATGTTCTATTTGTAGACAGAGACTCTTACAATGAGCATCTCTACTGAGTGAAAACATGTCAGAATACTGTGGCAAATGAGAACAGTTACTAGCAAAGTGTGACTGGAGGAAATCTACACCCTCTAGTGGTGAGCATGGGTGATTCATGCTTGTCTCTTTTCTGCCTCTTTTCATATTGGATTCCAAGAGCTGGTTTCATCACTCGTATTCTCTTAAAATCCACCAGGTCACCAGAGAACCACTTAGGTGCAGAGTTAAAGTGCCATTTTAGCCACATAAACAAGCAGTTTTATAAACTAGACGATGTTGCCTTTTAAATCAACTCTCTTGTATTTTGGTCTTATGTTTCCATTTAGGTATGCCAAAAAGGTAAAAAATTCCATCTAAAGGGTTTGATATAAAACTAACCCTAAACCTAAACAGGTCACTGGTGACCTGACTGATGTGAAGAGTTTAATAGGTACAACACCCTCAGTGTAAAATCTGGGTCTGTTATGGTCTCAGTATACAATGACTTAGAGATCTTTCATTATTACTGAAAAACAAACAAATAACCCTTAATGCTTAGAAAAAAAAGAGAATCCTGATCTTATATGTCTGTGCACCAAACTTAAAACGTCCCAACTCCAGAAACCAATAATTTAATCCTATGTTGTTATATAAAAGGTATCTTCCAGTCA
Organism: Paratilapia polleni; assembly: GCA_015106735.1. Classification (NCBI taxonomy): domain Eukaryota; kingdom Metazoa; phylum Chordata; class Actinopteri; order Cichliformes; family Cichlidae; genus Paratilapia; species Paratilapia polleni. The sequence goes on along the minus strand of VUQI01052885.1, from coordinate 42,370 downwards.
GTTGTATAAATTACATTTCTTGAAGACACAAAGGTTTCAAAGGATATTAAGACTGTACAGTGTTTCATAAATTTTGGGTAGTAGTCAGTAAAAATTCTCCTGATGCTCTGCAAAACCATCATGTGTGACAAAAGTCTGCATCCTGTACATTGTTCTTGCAGTAGACTGTGCTGTTGTTCCCCAAGGGGCAGTCTCTGAAGCCAATGCCCCCATTAGGGGTGTAAATAGGCTGAATGCGGAAATCTCCCTTCAGGAGCTGCTCGTTGTTGAGCGAGACTATCTGGAAACTTGTTTCAGTCATTTCCAGGATGGAATTATCTTTCTTGGTGCCAGCCTCACAATAGTCATCTTTTCTGCGTCCCCGGTTGTATTTCCACTTGGCGGAGGATTTGGAGCAGCTCTTCTTGTGCATATGCCAACAGAAGATACCGAGCAGGACTACCAGCACCACAATCACTGCCCCGCCAATAAGGCCAGCCAGCAAGAAAGGTGAGCTGGGTTCCTGTTGCGTGGCATGCTCTGGCCCTGACCGTCTTTTGTTGTTGTTGTCAGGGTTGGACAAGGCTGCCGTGGTAATGGCCTCAGTACATACAGTATCATCTTTGGGTCGGTAATTATTGAATGCATCCAATGGAATGACACAGATCCGATAGGTGGACTTTGGCTCAAGGTTAGCCAGTCGGATCCCTCGATGGTCCCCACTCACTGTCCTCTCCCTGACTGTGTCCCCTGTCAGGCTGGGCCCCATCCTTGCCCAGGTCACCTTGTAGGTAGTGACTGGAAATGCAGCCACCCAGCTCACGTGGATAGCTGATCCATTTAGTATGGCAAACTTGACCTGCAGAGTCTCCCTTCGGGAGTCCAGAGGTGGCTTAGTCCTAATTCCCCCTTCTCTTGTTGTATAGACTGGGTAGAGGGTGGGTAGTGTGGGAAAGAGTTGCCTGGAGGATGGAGAAACAGGCTGAGTGACCAAAGGGGACTCTGGGGAAGGAGACAGAGATGGGATCACAGCAATGTCAGCTGGTGAGGTGAGCTTGGGTGCTGTGGTTGTACTCTGTGGGCACTGTAGCAGCTCAGTACTCAGCTCCCTGATCACCATGCCTCTGAACCTTTCAGGTTTATGGCACATGAAGCCACGCACATTGAGTGAGGTAGGCAGGGATTTAAGCCATGACACCACCCATTTGATGCTGCAGTCACACAGCCAAAGGTTGTTCCTAACAGTGAGCTGTCTGAGACTCGCAAGGCCATCAAAGACCCCCTGTTTCAAAGACTGCAGCTGGTTGTTAGAAATATCCAGCCTCACCAGCTTGTGCAGCCCTGCAAATGCTCCAACAGGGATCTGGTTTATCTGATTCTCCTGAAAGTTTAATTTGACAAGGACCTCCCCAGGGAGAAATGGGGGAGGGTAGGTAAGGGAGTTGCGAGCCAGGGACAGCTCTCTGAGGGTGACAAGGTCCTGAAAGGTCCCTACTGAGATCCCTTCATCTGTCAACAGGTTTCCATCCAACAGGAGGCGTTCTAGGCGGGTAACATTCTTAAATGCTTCCTCTGCAATAACTGCTATCCTGTTCTCATCCAGTCTCAATTCTTTTAGATCATCTGGGAGACCAATAGGCACGCTGCTCAAGTGGTTTTTGGTGAGGAAGAGCATCTTTAGGCTCACTGCCTCACGGAAGGCGCCTTCCTCCACCCCTACAGTACTAATGGAGTTATCATCTAAATGTAGCTCCTCCAGCCAAAGAAGCTGAGCCAGAGCTGCTCTGGAGATGGTCTGTATGTTATTCTCTTGCAAATGGAGGATCCTTACATTTTTGGGCAGGTTGATAGGGAACTCGTCCAACTGGTTGCCATAGAGATACACAGTTTCCACAGAAGCCACATGGTGGAGCTCCAATGGGAAGCCAGCGTTGTTGATTTGGTTGTTGTGGAGGTAGAGAGTCTTATAACCCTCACTGATTCCCAGAGGCACTGAGGTCAGGCTCCGCTCGTTGCAGTAAACAAAGGTGCGATCACAGCGGCACTCCTCTGGACAGTTGGAGGCCCTGGAGAACTGGAGATGAAGGCCTAGCAGAATAGGAATCCACGGCTGTATGAAGGAGGCCCAGTCCTTAAAAGTCCATAAAAGCCCCTGCATCTCCATTTCAGCCAGATCAAAAAAGTACAAAAATTAAATCACAGAAAAAAAAAAAAAAGAAGTTAGGATTACTTGGTTGCTGGCTTAGTAACACCACTGTGTTGGCGCTGCAGAAGGTCTTGAGTAATCCCTTGGTAATTGGTTGTCGTATGCTTCCTAACGCAAAAGCAATGATCTCATTAAGCAAAAGTATTCCTTCACCAGCCACTGTCCATAACTGAGCTGGGAGAAAGTGGTAAAGTTCATCACATTTTCACCTTTTCTTCTCTTTCACTACCAGGTAGAACTCTCTCCACAGGGCGCAGCGCTTAAGCTGCCATGTATGACACTGTGGAAGGTTATCTTTTGATGTCCTGTTCTTGCTTCCTTTTCCTTTCTCGTCACACACTGCTGGTTCCAGAATAACAAAAGCTGTCTCTGGCTTGACATTTGGACGCAGGAACCTAAAATAAGAATAATGGGAGAATCAGCCTCTCATTCCTTAAAATGCATGATTTCTACTAAAGACCAAAGGGTTTTTTTCCCCCACTCTATCCCACAGATGCAAAGTGAGGCATTCTAAATTGGGAGAGCAGAGCAGTGTGCATACAAATGACTAACAGATTTGTTACATATTCCTTAGACACACTGCCAGAGGAAATGGATATCTGAATAGATACTGGGGGTAAAGGTGCCAGAAACTGATGGAAAAAAGAAGTTTAATAAGTTTATGTTTAGATTGCTAATATTAACCATAATTTGAAATGAAAACATACAGTAAATGTCTTCAGAACATTTTTTTCTTTTCTAGTTGATGGACAAGGAGCTTGATTTTAGAAAAATGGCCAAATTCATTAAAAAACACAAACAAAACAGATAAAAAGGCTCTCAAAAGCATTTTGCAAGCAACAAGGTGCCGTTTTCTTCTTCATCATCTTCAGGGGTTACCATCAAGAGGTTAAAAAGCAGATGTTAGATAGATACCGATATGAAAACATGTAGCTACACGGTTACATATTTCCTCTTAATTATTGCTAAATTGGACCTTGCATTCTTCTCTACCCTTGATTCATTAAGTTTAGCAGTTTAGCTGTGCTGGAGGAGAGGAGGAGTGCTGGATGGTGATGAACGCAGCCTGTCAGCAGAGATAAGATGAGACAAATTTCTTGCACAGGGACAAAACTAAGATCGATGTGGGCCTCTCACAAAGAGGAAAGGTGCTACTGTGCATACAAGGTCATATGATTTAAATAAAGTGGAGAGACTTCCCTGTCCCTACACACTAACAGAAGCTTCAGTATTTAGCCAAATTCAAGAAAAACAACAATAAAATCTGATAATGCTGTACTTCAATACAGTCCCTGCAAAGGAAGTGATAAAATATTATTTGTGGTTGTCAGCTGGGTGGTATGTGATGATTGATAAAATAGCACCAGGCAGCAGCCTGTTGGCAGATTGCATTGATTTTTGGCCAAGTCAGTTCAATAGTTATGTAATACTCCTCAGGGGAGGCAAATAAGGCACAAAACTGAGACCAGTTATGGTGACCCCACCTCACCACCTTTATATCTTTAGGGTCTTTATCCTATGGCATACAAATTAATGTTCCACTGTGCCTCCATCAAAGGAGACAGTCTATGGGGGCCGTCCTAGTTTGGGAAGAAACTGGACTGTGCCTTGATAGGGAGCACAGTCATTTCAAGTAGAACCCCCTACCCTCTTTTTTCTCCTTAACACCTAATGAATGCCAAATAGCTGATAATATCAATATGAATGTAAGCACTGTTTAATATTGAAAAAAGAACGTAGGCAAGGACATTCTGATTTTTCTACAGCTTTATCTTTTATATTATTTTGGACAGGAGTAAGTCACTGGGAATATCTGAACCTGTGGATAGAAATGAACCCTGGTTTAAAAAGTAATGCAGCAATGACCATGTCATTGCGGTCATGTCATCCGTTTTCTTACCTTCTGAAAAGCAGAAGGTCTTGCTGCTTCTCATCAAGCAGCTCTGCTCGTCTCTCCGCAGGCTGCTGCGCTCACACCGGGCACAAAGTCTGCATTCTGCCCGCCGCGTCCGTTCCCCGCTCCCGCTGCGGCTGCGGGCTGCTCTCGCTTGATTTTCCGCTGGTGGAGAATTGTGGCATTGTGCTGAGTTTTGCACGCTCCTGGTCGAATAAATCAGGAGAGGGAAGGAAGTTTAAGTCACCAGCGGTCTGCTTCGCATCTTTCCCCCGCCTCCCCGAACACACCGCGGTAGCAGTGTGACACTCTGGCCGGCCGCACTGCTCCCAAGCAGCGACTTAAGTTCCTCCGCTCCCTTCAGAGGAAGAGAAGAGGGCAAGAAGCAAAGACAAAACCAAAGAAAGCAGCTTCCAACCTGACCTCCGCCGCTCCACCGATAGAAACCCGGGTTATAAAGTCCATAATGTGTGTAAATTGTTTCACAGGCTGCCTGGTCCCTGCTGGAGCCACAAGACTCACTCTACCTCTGTTACCATACGGTCTCTCTCTCATTCTCTTTCGCTCCACTCATACACTCCCTTTTCTCTCCCGTTTTCCTCACAACCTCCTTTATCTCCCTCCCTCTCCCTCACTCTGTGTTTAGATGTGTGTTTCAACTGTATAAAAACACTACACTTTTCATATACATATATTTTAATACTAGTTTGCTTAAGTATACATCAGTACACATTTGTACACATAAACATGGACATGTGTGCAGAATGTCCCCTGTTAAAGCCCTTCCACATTCCCATTGTTCCTTTTCATACTCTAAGTAGGCTACATCTTCTTCCCAAATCTCAGTAGGAAAGACACAGTACTGATGTTCTCTGGGAGATTTGTTCATTACACACAGTGTCCACACAGTAATACAGTCATACACTTTTCATTTTATTATAAAGCATGGAAGGTATGTACATAAAGTAAGTTAACCTCTGTAAGGGATAAAAAAATAAAAAGAAAATTGTTATTGGCCCCAATGGTATGGAGGACTAAAACTGCCAATATGAAAAAATAATTTAAATAAATAAATAACCATTAAATATACCAGTAAATGCATAAAAATATCTGCATTGATTCATTAATGAAATGTGACATAAACCCATATTTCTGTTTGACTTTTCATTTTTATACTACTTTATTTTACTTAAATTATTTATGTATTTCCAATTTAACTTCCCATTGTATTTATCAGTATACATTTTTTGTTTTAATTATTAATATGTTCACTTTGTTATAAAGAATCCTGACTGACAGCATTATTTTCATCTGCATGTTGTCAGTGCTTGAGTTTTAGCTGTCTCCTGATTGAAGCCAGCTCTTTCTGCTGTGACCCTGGTTTCAGTCAATACAGGTAACACAGAATTTTATACATTTTGATGAAAAATAATCTAATATGCAGAAAAGTAGAAAGAGAATATATCAAAATGATATATAAACATAACATAAAATGAAATGATATTTAAAACAAAAATGAAGTAAATAGGGGAATTAATACAAAGCAAATAAATACAGAAGCAAAATTGAAATATAAATTTATGTAGCATTTTAAAAAAATTATTAAAACCTATATTTCTTTTTAATATTATGTTGGTGTATTTATTAACATTAATGTATTTAATGAGTATATATTTAGTTTTGATTTTGGCAACTTCTGTCCTTCTTAAAGTACTGTTTTCATGAACTCTTTTTTATCTCCCTGTTAAAGACTTGTATGCTGAAATGCTTTGGAGTTAGTTTTTTTTTGGATAAATATGACCATGCCATGAGAAAAAAGGCATTTTAAATTTTATTTAAAAAGAGAGTTCTTTGTTGTTTTACCTTACATGTATCCTTTCCAAAGAGCACCCCAGACAAAAACAATTTGAATCAGGAAGCACTCCTCATAAACTGTTGATCAGATTGACTATACTTTGCCTCTGTTCAATTAAAGACTACTTTAATAACAACTGTGCAACCCTGCAGCCCCCCGGCAAGAGAGGGGACTGCATAAGGATCTTTATACTGTTTGTGTTCTTTATCTTTTATCATAGTAATACTGTAAGAGCTGTAAGAGCCAATGCATAGCACATTCTAACATTTTTAATGTGTTTAGGGGTACACATTACTTTTTTTTTTTTTTAAGTGGGGGCTTTGTTGATAAAATCCATGATGTATTATAGATATTTCTATTGATGTAATTTAAGAACATCTAATAGCTCCTGTAAGACTGATGACCTTCTTAGTTTGTGGAAGTCAGTGACTACTGTCTGCATGATACTTTAATCCTGTGCATTCTGTGTCTGCAATAACACATGAAAATCTTTTCTGTCTGTACTTGAAAGTTTTTCACATGAAAGCCCTTATTAGTTAAATGAAATTCTGTCTTCTATAAAGCATCTTAATGATTATTTTTGAGAGAATAAATCATGAGCATTTTAGTTATAATATCAGAAGTTTTCCTCTGTGGCTGAAATCTTTAGTCTGCTTTCATTTGTAGTTTCTGAAAGGCTGTGTGTGTCACCAGCTCCTGCAGTGAGAGGAGAAAAGTTACCACGTTTTTGGTTTGTGTGCATTGTTTATTTCCTGTGAGACATGAGAGACATTTTTATACTTTCAGCTGGTGTATTTCCTTTAATAAAGGACTTATGCTGGCAGATTGTTTCCAGCAAATACAGACTCAGTGTTCAGCAGGATGATGAAACAAAACTTGGATGTTTGGAGTGATTCTACATGTTCTAATGTTTGATTTAAAAATATATTTGACCCCTTACTGCATTGGCCAGATGAGAACAAGTTATCCACCTACAGACATGTTCAAATATCGAGACAGACACACACAGACACTGACACACACATACTATAGGCATGAAACACACACTGTAATGTCAAGGCTTCGCTTTAGATTGTGTTCAATACCAAGCTGAACTCTAAACCTAAAGCAGTGGATAGCAGTAACATGCTACTATTCAAATTACTGCTAACCTTCAGCTAATACAAGCACACGTGGACACATACACACACAGTCTGTCGTTGATTCATAGCCTCTATTCGCCACTCTTGGGATCGAACACTCCTTGCCAAACACCACATCTGCTGCTGCCTCTTGCCACTCCAATCTATTAAATTAAAATTCTGACTAAATCTCTCTGCAGCTTATCACAGTGTATGTGAAACCCATGGCCAGCATGATAATGTTGGTTTAGTCCCACTTGGTTTTTTTTTTGCCATGTCACTGTAATCTGGATGCCTGTCTCTGTAAACTCATAGCAACCCTCACAGCTGCTCTGAGGGTTTGGGGCAGGGGTTGGGGAGTAATGGATTATCTGGATATGTGACCAGATTACAAAGATCTATTTGCAAAACAGAAAAGGAATTGGGAAATAGAGTTGGTTAAAAACTTAACATCCACCATATCAATGGCAACCCATCTAGGGTTAGGGGCTGGGTTTGGGTTCAGTTAAATTCCACCATTTTCTAAAGAATTTCCACCCCTTTGGAACACCCAAATGGAGAAACGTTTAACAGAAAAAAACTTCAATCCTAAAATTAATGTGTGAGTGTTCATTTGAAAAATAATATCTACTAAGTTCTCCTGTTTAACATGTGACTAAAACAAATACCAACCCCAACCCTAGACCACTGCACCGGGAGCATTGGTTAGCAGTGCCGCCTCACAGCAAGAAGGTTTCTGGTTTGGACCCCAGTTGGGGCCTTTCTGTGTGGAGTTCGCATGTTCTCCCTGTGCCTGTGTGGGTTCTCTCTAGGTACTCTGGCTTCCTCCCACAGTCCAAAGGTATGCATGTTGGGTTAACTGGTGCTTCTAAACTGGCCATGGATGTGAGGTAGATAATGTTGCCTGAAAGTAGCCTCCAAATCTCCAGATTTCCCCTAGAACCACTCCACAGCAGCCCCCCCTGGGACATAGGCCCAACTGTGTATGTGGAATTTTTAAAGGTACAAATATGAGTCAATTTATGGCACTTATAGAGTGTGCAGTAATAACTATCTACATAAATATAGATGAAGGCTGAGGCAGATCTTCAATTTATGTCATCCCTTTGAACAATTCATGTTTTGAAAATTGTGTAAAAAAAACAAACAAAAAAAAAAACACGTGCCTTTACCCTAGCAGGAGACAGGAGAAGGGGCGAAGGCGGGTCACTGGTGCCTTAAAAACAATTGCTTTGGGTAGATGAGGCTAGTAGCTCTGGGTGGCAGCTCATCTAGGAGATGGAAAACTGCAGTTTCAGACCTCTGCTGCATTGCCACATATCCGTCCACAGGAAGTGCTTTGGGAGTCAACCCTAAGGACAAATCTGGAGCTGGAGTCCCTAAGGTCTGCTGCTGTTTCCAGTGACACTCCAGCAACTCCTGCAACACTGTTCGTGCCAAACTACATTTGCCCCTGCTGTTCCTTTGAGTCCATCAGCAGTGTGGAGAGGGGGGATCTGATGCATGGGTAACAGCTTGTCCTCCATATCATTCTGCCCTGGCTTGCACCCTGGAGAGATCACTCCAGCTTCACCTCACAGCATCGAAACAATAAGGGAAGCAGCAGTCTACCAGTTATAAGCGACAATGTAACAGCCTACCGGTTATAAGCTACAATGCTTGATTGGCGTAGAGTGTAGCACCAGGGGTTGCTTCAGACGATGGGAGAGATTTTCGGATCTCAGTGGACAGCTACCGCCCGGCTAAGCCGGGCAGCCCCCATCCAAATAGGTAGTCTGCCTGACAAGCAGGCTGTAAGACTTGGACTAGGCAAGATAGAAAGAAAACCAAGCATCAAGAGACCAGCTCTCAAACTTGGAAGTTAGAATGACAATGACAGCAGGACTATCTGAAGATCTCCAAGACATCAGAGATGCAAGAAAGACAGCCATCATTAACGGTGAGCTCATGAGACTACAGGTGGACATAGTTGCTTTGCAAGAAACGCGACTAGCTGATTCAGGTACACTCAAGGAGGAAGACTACACCTTCTTGTGGCAAGGAAAGAGTGGTGGGGAAAACAGAGAACATGGAGTTGGATTCACAGTCAGGATCTCCTTGCTTAAAATGGTTGAGCTAGGTGACAAGGGAACCTGCTGTCTCTCTGCCTTCATTCCTCTGATGACCCAGTCTCTTTAGCCAGCACCTATGCTCCTACTCTGACATTCATACCTGAGGCTAAAGATGCTTACCTCAGTGACCTCAGTCATCAAGAACATCCCTAGCAATGAACACCTTGTTTTCCTTGGTGACTTCAATGCCAGAGTGGGTGCTGACCATGACTCTTGGCCTTTCTGCCTTGGACATTTCAGAGTTGGTAAGATAAATGAGAATGGGCAGTGCCTGCTCGAACTCTGCTCCTGTCATGGCCTCTGCGTGGCCAACTCCTATTTCCAAAAAAAGCCACAATACAGAGTGTCATGGAACCATCCAAAGCATTGGCACCAGCTGGACATGGTCATTGTCAGACAAGCAAGTGTCAAGTTTGTGCTCCTTACCTATACATACCACAGTGCAGACTGTGATACTGATCACTTACTGGTGTGTTGAAAGTTGAGGCCGCAACCCAAGAAGCTCCACCATACCAAACAAGAGGGGAAGCCTCACATCAACACCACCAACATGCTGTATCCAAAGAAAGTTCAGGAATTTGCCAAGTCCCTTGAAGAAGCTCTGTCTATAGACCAACAGTGCAACTCTGCCTCTGAGAAATGGGACCATGTGTGGGAGACCATGCAGAAAACAGCCTTTGCTACCTTTGGGAGGAAGACCTCTAAGAACAATGACTGGTTTGAAGCCAGTTATCGAAGCAAAGTGTGCTGAATACAAAGAGAGAAGTCCCTCCAAGCACTCAGAGCTGCCTGGAGTATAGTGCAACAGACAGCAAGAAGATGTGCCACTGAATACCTCCAACAGCTCAGTGATAAGATCCAGACTGCAGCAGCAACAGGCAATGTCAGAGCAATGTATGAGGGCATTAAGAAAGCTCTAGGTTCAATACAGAGCAAAACAGCCCCCGTCAAAACCGCCAGCAGGGAGATAACCGACAAAGCTAAGCAGATGGAGAGATGGGTGGAGTACTGCTCAGAGTTATACGTCAGAGAGAACATCGTTGTCACCTCAGCCCTTGATGCCATTGAACCTCTGCCCATCATGGAGGAGCTAGATGCTGAACCAACAGAACTTCGCAAGGCAATCAACAGCTTGGCCTGTGGCAAAGTATAGTGTGTCTTTTGTCCTCATAGTGTGTCTTTTCTCCCCGTCTCCCTCTGCTCTCTTCTGTTTCCCCACACCCCAAACCGGTCATGGCAGATGACTGCCCCTCCCTGAGCCTGGTTCTGCTGGAGGTTTCCTCTTGTTTAAAGGGAGTTTTTCCTTCTCACTGTCCCCAAGTGCTTGCTCATAGGGGGTCATCTGACTGTTGGGGTTTTTCTCTCTAATATTGTAGGGTCTTTACCCCACAATATAAAGTGCCTTAAGGTGACTGTTATTGTGATTTGGCACTATATAAATAAAATTGAATTGAATTGAACTGAAAGCACCTGGCATGGATGACATTCCCCCAGACCTCATCAGCGCTGCAAGAACACACTTCTGCAGCCCATATATGATGTCCTTTGCAAGTGCTGGAGGGAAGGAGTAGTACCACAAGACATGACAGACGCCAAAATTGTTACCCTCTACAAGAGCAAGGGTGACAGAAGCGATTGTAACAACTACCATGCCATCTCCCTCCTGAACACTGTAGGCAAGCTCTACGCCCATGCTGTGCTCATGCAACTCCAAAATCTTGCTGAGCATGTCTATCCTGAGTCCTAGTATGGCCTTTGATCAGAACTGTTCACGGTCAGTGAACATGATCTTCTCCCGTCGTCAGCTGCAGGAGAAATGCCAAGAACTGCAAAAGCCCCTCTGCATCGCTTTCATCGACCTCATCGAGGTATTCGACCTGGTCAGCAGAGATGGGCTATTTAATATCCTTCTAAAAATTGGATGCCCCTCAATCACCATCAACAACGACAAAGTGCCCAACACCCAGGTCCTTCCCACCATGTACATGCTGCTCAGACAATACAGGCTGTGCTGGCTTGGCCACGTACATTGGATAGATAGCCTCTGGCAAGAGACCTGTTGGCTGCCCCAAGTTGTACTACAGACAACTGTAGGGAAGACATAACAGTTGACCGCAACAGATAGAGCAATATGCTCCTGAAACAACTTAAGTTGGGGGAAGAGAAGATCCAGACTACAGCTGAGGAAAAGAGAACCAGACGGAAAGTGTGCACTTGTGGAGGTGTCTCTTCAACAAGCTATACCTGTATCTGATGTGGCAGAGACTGTCATTTTCACATTGGCCTCACCAGCCATAGTCGACACTGTTCCACATAGACACAAGTCAACACTAGGGTGCATCATCCATAGTTGACATCAACTGTTGTTGCCTTTGACCCTATGAGAATTCAGTACCTGAGTTGCAGCACGGTGGCGCGGTGGTTAGCACTGTTGCCTCACAGCAAGAAGGTCCTGAGTTCGAATCCACCATCTGTCCAGGGCCTTTCTGTGTGGAGATTGCATGTTCTCCCCGTGTCTGCGTGGGTTCTCTCCCGGGTACTCCGGCTTCCTCCCACAGTCCAAAGACATGCAGTTAGTGGGATTAGGTTAATTGGTAATTCTAAATTGGCCGTAGGTGTGAATGTGAGCGTGAATGGTTGTCTGTCTCTCTGTGTTAGCCCTGCGACAGACTGATGACCTGTCCAGGGTGTACCCGATGGCAGCTGGGATAGGCTCCAGTCCCCACCCACGACCCCGAATAGGATAAGCGGAAGAAAATGGATGGGAGATTACTATAACCTTTGGTCTCAGAAGCAAATTACCAAATACCCTCATACTTGTTTGCTTGAAGCTGAGATGAAAAAGTGGCTGCTTTTATGTAGGACTACTTATTTTACATCAAAATATGGAAAGGAAAGTAGGTCAGTAATTCTAAGAAATATCCATGCTAATATTGCTATCTATTAAATCCTAACTATGCCCCGCCCTCATGGGCTTTCATATGTGTTTGGTTCTTTGGGTTATAGTCTAAAATTTCTGCAAGCTTAGAGTTGGCTACCTAGACGAATGAATACCATCAAAATATTGATAGGACAATCTCTTTTTACTGCAAACAAGGGCCTTTTTTGCTCTTTGTAATGTCAATTTTTAAACCAGGGGAGTTTTCTAAAACTTTATAAGTGTAGACACATCGCCTTTTTTTTTCAATGCTAAGTTTGTTAGAAGAAGAAAGAGAAATGCTAATGCAGTATGGTCAGAAACTTGGTTTCCATTTCAATAAATGACAGCCATGATTCACATTTTTCCCCACTAATTCTACTATATTCCACTACAGCACATCATTAACATCAAGTATCCAAGGGATGCACTTTTCAAATGCATGCAGGTGGTAACTGTCACAGTGGGAATTTAACCACGACTCCACTTGTAACTCTAGGTCAACTTGTTGTCCTTTTAAAGTATATGAATAGTAGAATTAGATGCTAACTTAACAAGAGAAAAAAAATTGTTTGTCAAATGTAAAAAACATGCAATAGGAGGAAAAAGAGATAGAGACAGTTCAGTCCAAGCTAAGATATCATGATAGTGTATTTTACCAAAGTAAAACAAGATCATTTTATGGTTATTTTATTACATAGATAAAGCTTCTGCAATAAAGCAAGGAGGAGAGAAATAAAAAAGGAGAATGAGATACTGTTTGCCTGTAGGTAGTGCACACTAACAGCTGTTTTGGCTGAGGCTCTGGGGACAGTTTGAGTTGGGTAAACCTAACGTTTTCTGCAGGGGTAAGGAGTCTCCTGAGAGCAGTCTGACAGGGCTGTTAAAATATGTTCAGCCTGTGTGTGAGGGTGTGTGTATTATGATAAACAGTGCTTAACAAACAAGATTTACTTTTGTAAATGCACTTGTGTGTGTGTGTGTGTGGAAAAAGTCTGCATATATGTACAGATGAGATGTATGAATGACTGCACGCTTTCTTTGTGCTCACTTTAAACGAGAACTGAATTAATGGTTTAACACTGCAAACATGCGAGGCCAATGCAAGTGCAGTTTGTGTTTATGGTACAATAAATGTGTGTACATGTGTGATATCCATCAACACCTACAGTGCTGTGTTTGGAAAGTTGGCCCGGTGGTTGTGGGTTTCTGCGCTATGTGGCTCCTCTCACACGTCCAGGCCTAAGCAACATTAACACGTTTACAGTCCCAGGATGCAGAGCTGCTGTGGATGAGCATCCATAAATTCATGGAGGCTTTTTTGTCACAGCAAGGCCAAGAATTTTTCACTGCTTACTTGTCCCTCTCTCAGAAATAAATCTAGTATATTTCTTTAGCTGTCTTTCAAAGCCTGAAGGCTATATAAATCGGTTGTGACTCATAAAATTTCAAATTACCTTTTGTTTCTCAGAAAAAAAAACTGAAGAATGAATCTATACTACTCATCCGAATTCAAAATTCATAGTGTAACTGCAAGAGCCCCTAAGCAACAGGGTCTTTGCATGCTATGGAATGCCCATTTAACCTAGCTATAAACTAGTCTAGTGTTGCTCTTTTTGTTAACACAAAAAAGAGAAAACTAACAAGCCATGAAGAATCCTGAACAAAGATTTCCCTAGACAATCAGGAAAGTAAGGTAAGGAAACATTTTGGGTTCAAAACTATAGATTAAAAGCTGTGGACAAGGCTGTTTGCCTAATAGTAATGTTAGCTTGTCAACTTATTGTTAGCTTGTCAGCGAGGAAGGGGAGGCACCATGAATGAACAAAATTCTATGATATAATTCAATGTTTGGATGCATTTCAATTACTCCAAATACATTATACTCTAGTGCTACTTTGTGCAATAAAAAAAACACTATAGAGATTTCTCGTGTGACGTCATGTTTACATGTGCTCTAGAGTTCTCTGCCATATTGGATGTGATACAACCACCGGTCGCATGAGAAAAATGTTTATTCCCTGACCGGCTGGTAAGTGGTTGCTGGAGGGTGCTTCAGCAAAAACCTCCTTGTGATTGCTTTGGTCGCTAGCAGATTGCCTCTAGTTTGCACACTTGCTAACTACTAGCTGAGCGGTAGCAAAACTTGAAAAAGTGTGACGGAAACCACAAACGTTTGCCTTTAAAGTAAAAGTCTTGCCTCAGCGCTGCAGCTAACACGTTTCAAAAGGTGCAATTTCTACTTTGAAGGCAAACGGTCTCCGTTTCCGGGTTGCGTCGCACTTTTCACTTTTCACTACACTAGTTAGCGAGAGTTTGCAAACAAGTCATGTGTTCCATGCAAACTGCAGCAACCTGCTAGCAACCAATCGCATGGAGATTTTCACTAACTGCTCGGGGAATACACATTTACCCTGAGAGACTCGTGTTTGCCAAATGGTCACAGACTGGTCTCTAGGCCTGTGTTTAAAGCATTCAAAGCATCAATAATGCTTATATGTTAAATATAAATATATAGATTTCTTTATATATATTAAATATCTATGGACTCCACTGTCTCCTTCTGCCTTGGACCAGAATTCAACTGCGCAGCCAACAACTGCAGTCTGTGTTCAGCTATAATATGAAGAGACACATGGTTGGTTGGCTATGAATTGAGTTTAGTACTTGGTTCAGAGTAGTCAAGCATGTCAAGCAGCCAAGCTTTTTTTCTGCACTTGTCTGTGTCTGCTTCTACATGGCACAGTGTGAATATCAACCACAATAGCCTCTGCTGTCAAAGCTGAGGTCGTCAGCTACGACTATATATTCAAGGCAACATATTAAGCGACCAACTGCATCAGAGTGCAGCTCAATCTCAATACCATCTGCTTTCCGCTCACACTCTATCTCCTCCAAAATAAATTTTTGAAAGTTTAGCTTCGGCTTGAATGAGGAAAAATTTCACTAAGCGTGAGGCGATGGTATTTTGAGGCAAACCTGAGAATCTAATGCCAATGCAAAGTGACATGCAACGTGATAATGAGATGACGTTTTTGAAGATTAGGGCAAGAAATGGGAACAGGACCACGAATGCCTCAGATATATTGTCATTATTGACTTAAGATCTAGTGATCAGATAGAATCCTCCCTCAAACCATGCTACAATCTCCTCTATGCTGACTTTGGCTGTCAGAAAGAAGACGAACTAGCAAGGGAAAATTTCACATCAGTGTAAGGAAAAGACCTGAAGTTTAAAGATGTTAAGTTTCCACTTGGTGAAGAAAAAGGAGACTCTTGCATTCCCAGACAATGGTTCACATTCCATAACACCTCTCTGTGCCCTGTGAATCATACACACTGAGACAGACTGACTGAAGTTATCTGTTCACACACTCGAAGAAAATCTCAATGGAATACCTCAAATGTATTATAGGTTAGAAGGTGCCATTAGGTTAAAGTACACATTTTTAGGATAAAACAATGACTATGAGTCATGTATATATTACATAAAGTAAGAAGCTAATGGAGGAAAATAGTTTTTATGGCCTTTCAAAAATAACTTGGGATCATTACAAATTCTGTCCTATTTTTGCAGTTTTGATCATTGCTATCATTCAGAAAATTGTTAATAATAATTTTAATGGGTAAAAAGCATAAAAACCACATGATCAGAGGGGTGTTAAGAATTAGTACACAGTATGTTCATCCAGGTATTTATTAAACCATGAAAACTCTTCTCTGTTTATCAGAATTATCCATCCATCCATCCATCCTCTTCTACTTATCCAGGTCCGGGTTGTGGGAGCAGCAGTCTAACCAGAAATGCCCAGACTTCCCTCTCTCCAGTCATCTCCTCCAGCTCCTCTGGCAGGACGCTGTGGCATTCCCAAGCGAGCTGAGAGACATAATCTCTCCAGCGTGTCCCGGGTCTGCCCCAGGGCCTCCTCCCAGTTGGACATTTCAGAAACACCTCACCTAGGAGGCATCCAGGAGGCACCCTAGTCAAATGCCTGGACCACCTCAACTATCTTTTTTCGATGTGGAGGAGTAGCAGCTCTACTCTGACCTACTTATCCCCTCCATGAATTGCCACCTCGTGGTCATCATGGTGGAGGGGTTTGTGTGCCTTAGAAGCTATGTTGTGGGGGGCAGTTTGCCCCTGGTAGGGTCTTCCAATGCAAAATGGTAAGGTGAGAGCCCTAAATGAGCTATATGATGGAAACACCAATTGACGATGTTACCTCGGCCAGTTCAAGGTTACCGGAGCCGCACTCTGGAGCCCACCACCAGTAGAAGGGGCCGTAGAGGTCTGGTGCAATGTGGATCGGGAAGCAGTCATGGACAGAGGCCTTGGACATGGAATGTCGTCAGAATGACATAAATACATCTTTTTTTCATGTGCGAATCCCTTAAAAGCTAAAAATGGCTTATATGTAACTTTAGACCGTTGCCTCATTTAATATGTCGAGATCTGCAAATGCAAATAAGTCTCTGCCTCCACAGTTCCACTAATTGTCCGCAGCCTGCCCCCACTCTTCTTCTGTATGTGTGATCTGTGAGCCCCACAAGCTCACAAGTTCTCTTGCCTCATGGAGGAAAGCATAGTGCTGGTCTACACTGCTGTAGTGTGTGTTTGGTTAAGCAAAAGGGGAAACCCTACTACTTCATTTGTAACTCATAACACAGAGAGGTTGCTGTTCTGTTGGATTAGTGGAGAGAGAGCATCAATAACTCCACAGAGCCTGAAGTGCTTTGGACAAATCCTAAGTGCTAGCTATCGTAACTAAAGAAAACGTTTACATGGATTAACATTTGTTTGGAGGAATTTTTGCACCTATTGTAATCTTACAAATTGTTTTCACCTCAGGCATCTCTATCCTCAATTTAACCATCTCTTCACTACTTTGCATGCTGGTTTCACAGTGACACACACAGACGGGAGGAAACAAATGGTGAAATAGAGAACAGAGGAGAGACAAGGAGAATCTTAACCCTGAGCTGCATCCTGTGCTGAAATGAAGCAAAAGTACATGGACAGCATGAACATTCGATTTATCAAACAGCTAACATTGTGTTGTGCTGTTAGGTAACAATTATTCCAGTCACCATCTCTGAAGTTAGCCTCGCACTGCAAGTTGATGGGATCCATTCCTTAGATCTGTAACATATAACCAGACTGCCTGAATTTGTGTTTTTGTGACTGTTACTGGCACAATAGTTCAGGTGGAAATGCTGAGCCATGGCATTGACTGCTTGTTGTGCTCATGATATGCCTTCTAGCTTATAAAAAACATCATATGGTTACAAAGTTGATTTTCATCAATTACAAAATGATTTGTGGTTGTAATTTGACCTTACTTTCAATACTTTAAATTAAATATGCAGTGAAGTACACACAATATCAAAAAAAAAGTTTGTTTATAACCAATCTGGTCGTATTGTCTATGTTCCCAGATATCAACATAAATGATGGTTAAAACAAAACTACAAAAAGACCCCCCCACAATCTAACAGCTATCTGTAAGAGCGTTGTGTAACTCAGCTATAGCCCTTACTTTCTCAAACTGCATGTTGTGACAAAGTAGTGATAATAAATAACAACTGTTTCAATTATCTCTCAAACTGACGAATCCCTTTTGGACAGGAAGCTGTAGCTTGATACTTTCTACATTCTTGTGTTGCATTTATAAAAACAAATTATTCTTTGTGTAGCATACTTCAATCCTGTGTTTTATTTTCCACTGTCAGCGAAGATAACGTAGCTAAATTCTGCATGCTGTTATCTGTTGTATATTTAGACTGTGACTCACTGTTCTTTTAATATTTTCTCCTCTCCCTCTAGAGCGCATGCATGGGAGTTTTGTACTGTTCATCACACTTAAGGCTGCATAAAATCTAAAGGTATTATGCCCTTTCCTTTTTGTTGAGAGACAGCTTAAAACACCTGTGCTTCACCAGCTAGCATTCCCCTGCAGGCTGAGTGTGTGTTTATGTGTCCTTGAACTCCATGCCTGAAGCTAAGTCACACTTAATTTGCAATAAAAATAACACCCTAACATGCCATCCATCATCTGAATCTCAGCTTTTCGACTGCAGGTTTAAGAACAGATGCTCCATCGAAACTGCAAACACGTCTTCTTTATTCACATTTATGAGGGGATCTAACTATACCCAGCTTCAAAATCTTACTTGAAGCTCTTAAAAGTTTACCACTGAAATGAGATGATAAATTCTTATTTGTCAGCTGTTGATCCAATTTACCAAATGAAATAACTGCCCAAGAGGAGTCAATGTAGCAGTTGGCTGGAGAAGAAGGGCTATAAAACACTGTCTTGCTTTTAAATGTTGGTTTTAAGGGGTACATTTGCATTAAGAGTTGGATTCTTTCTGCCCAAATCATAAATAGTCCTGCAAAACTGCAACTTCTATGTGAAGCAGCAGCAAGAGCCAATATAATTCCTCTCTAGTCTTTGACTTTTCAAAGGCTGTGTCCCTTTTAAAAGTGCACTTTCAGATGCTACACCCACAATCATGCAGAATTGGAGAAAAAGCATTCCAAAAAGTACAAATCCCACACAAAATAGGGATGTTTGGACGGCATCAAAAGGCTACTGCTCACTGGCGGTGCTCCATATGACCAAATATGGAAGGAAAAAATGCTGCCTTTTCCCGTAACCAAACTGGGAAAAAGGGAAAAGAAAAAAAAAAAAAGGGAAGGTTTTCTTGCATGCTGTGTGCACAGCGAGATAGAGCTCTTACACTCACTATGCAGTGGCCATGGAGCTGGCTCCTTCCCAAAGCAGCATGACTGATGGTGATGTTAGACCTGCCATGACATCTCAGCGAACACTGTCGGGCAAACACACACAAACATGCACACCTGCACGACTCAGGAGTCATGAAAGAGAGGCACACCGATCTTTTCGCTGCACTAAACACACACAAAAGCTTTCTTCACTTTCACATATGAGCTCTATACCATTCTCGGCAGTGCTCTCTGAATCTGAGCCCCCTGGAAGGGAGCATTCCTCTTGGTGAAAAAGCAGCCGTCTCCAACGCCACAGTCCTCCGCTTAAGTTAGAAACGGTTTGTTTATCTGCGCTCTTCCTCTCTATATAGAGTGGCTCTGACATTCTCCTGCCATTGCCTGTTGAAAATAAAAAAAATAAAAAAGTCTATGCGGGTATGTCATTTCACAAGAAACTTATCGACTAATCTTATCTGGGATTTATTTTTTTGTTTTTGAGTGTGTGTGAGCTTCCAGCAGGAGGATGAAAAAAAACCCTCTGCTGTCAGCACACAACAGAGCAATAAATAATGTGCTTGTGTTTTTCCAAAACTGCTCACCAAGTTACTCAACATTTGTACCAAACCTAAAGTAATAATCTGACATTTTAAATAAACTTATGACTTTCCTTCCAAGGCCTATATGGGAAGATGGATATCTCTACTGATTTGCCACCTTAAATATTTTAATCAGGGATACAGCGAGCCTTAGTCTATCTGCTAGGACAAATGTAGAGAAATGGCAAAATAATAACATATTTTTCACAATCTTAAGGAAGAGTTTGGCATTTTGAGAAATAAGTTAATTGGCTTTCTAACCTAGAGTTAGGTAAGGAGATCTCATATGTCTTTGCTAAATAGGTAACTATTGTATTGTATTGATTGTAGGTTAGCCTAAAGAAATACTATTATGGCTCTTTTGACAAATCTCTACAGGAATGGTATGTATGTAAATGTTTATTCATCAAAAGATTTTTGTCACGACTTTTGTCTGGCCTGTATTTTTCATTACAGCCCAGATTAATCTCTATCCTCTGGTCATCTTTTTCAGAAGCTAATTAACCACCTACTACGATTGGCTGCAAATTTCCTAACTTTGCATCTTTACTGAGAGGAATGGCTGCATCTGGAGATGCCATCTCATTGGTAGTCCCTTCTGTCGATCACCTCAAAGTTGAGAAAAGTTTAACTCGGGACCCACCCACTTTGCGTCACCATCGCTTGACATCACTAAATGTCATTGACTTTCTATGGTCTCTGGTCGTCACACTGCTGCAAATCTCCTCCTGCAAGGATGTCCCTTAGAGCTGTAGAGCCGACATTCCAGGCTCCAGTTGCCCTGATGACCCTCCTCTATATTTCCCACTCCATCATATGTCAGTACTATTCCTGGTTGCTGCTTCAGTCACTTGCCTCAAACTTCAGAGCAGTTTAACTCTATACCTGCCTACTTCGCCTAATGGCTCAATCACACTAGAGTAAAAATAGGACAGTAGCCTCCTTGTGACTAGGAAAAATTGGTGGTTGCCCAGTGATTGCAGTGAATTTTTTCACTTTAGGGAGCCAATTGCAAGTAGCACCAAAGTCGCTTTGAAGGCGGCAACTGACTGTGAGTGGTCACAGACCTGGTCCTCATGTTCGAAGCAACCATTTCAAAGGCAACAAGATCGCAAGTTAACTGCACACGCCGCAATAATTTTGTTTGTGCCGCTCATTTCCCTAGAGTGAGAGTGAGATAACAGTTTTGCTCGTTGCTGATATAAATTGCTCAGTTTCACTGAAATCCGCTGTCTCTAGCTGCCACCAAGCTGCTAGTCTCTTCCTCTGTGTACATCCCTTAGGCTATTGAACAAAGTTGCTTCCGATTTAGCTGGAGATTGCTAGCTTAGCTTTAGCACCATTTACCAGTAACAGCGCATTTTAACACCCCACGTTGCTTGTCATCTTCACAGGCTGCATTGCAAACTTCAGCCACATAAGTTGCATACAGACACAATTGTAGCATTGGGCAGCTGTGGGCTTATGCTAATCCTAGCATATTTGATTTGAGTTGGCTTTCTGCTCAACCTCAGCCTCAGCCTCAACCCCACTCTTAAGATGGGAATTTTGACATTTCAAAGAACTTAGAAAGACAAAAGATCATTAAAGCACAGGAAGGAGCCCATCATCACCCAAATGTAAAAGTAGGCAGAAACAAAACATAAAGCAAGTTAGATCGCAAGAAATGAAATATAAATCTTGGTTTTATTTAGAGTATGTAGTTGGTAGTGGTTACATATGCTAAAAATGATTTTCTCAATCTCTTCAAGACCATGATACTTTTTGACAATGGATATTCTTTCTTTGCTGCCAGCAATGAAGAGGGGAGTGAAAACTGATAAATAAGCCAATCTGGCTCTTTCTTCCCCTGTTTGCTCAAGATCCAGGCAGCCTTAGTTTTCAGCACGGCGGCCCTCTTATGTAAGCGTCTCCTTGGAAAAAAATATACATCAGATATTCTGCTGCAAATAACCAGAATGTCAAATAATCTCAATAAATATGCGCCCCTGCACTTGACACGCAACATTAACAGTCTGTTGTGGAATTCCACAAGGACATTATAGTCAAGCCTTTGTCTTTTTGCCATTCAGAATTAACTGCAATGTCACAACAAACATACTATTATTATTCGTGTCATCAAAAAAGACAGGAATAAAATGAATACATAAATGCAATTTTTCCACATCATTTTCCTGTCAAAACAAAACAGAGCTCTGATGAATGCAGAAGGACAACATCATCAAGTCTCCCAGTACCTTAGGGTGCACCATGACACTTTCAAGTGTAAATAAATAATGACAGACAGATGCTCAATGAAGCCAAAGACAAAGGAGATGATCTCAATACAGTGAAAAAAAAAAACAAGTTTCCGAGGTATGTATTAGAGCCTGACCGATTTATCGGCAGGCTGATATTATCGGCTGATATTACCCATTTGCCGATCGATCAGTATAGGCATTTTTAACGGTCAATAAATGAAAATCTCAAAAGTAAAGAAGAGACGTTAGAAACACCCTTTGACTATGGTATGACTGTCGACGTTGCATAGTTTGTCCACCAGAGGGCACTCTGCCACTTCTGTCTTGGCAACACATATTTGGAACACCACAAACATGTACCTATTGTAAATTTCAAAATATGTTTAAAACCTTCCAAAGTTAAGTAAAAAAGTTAAGAGAATGTGAAGAAAAATTCACTGGGAGTTCATGCAAAAAACTTTTATGTATTGTGTTGAAGACATATTTACTGAAGTTGAACTAGGGCTGCGCAATACCTCTGTGTAATTCCATTTTGTACCACAAGTAGTTAGTCATTGTAACCTTTTTTTTTTAAACGAGGCAAGTCGTTAAACGCACATTCTTATTTACAGTGGCAGCCTGGCAAAAGGCAAAACCTCTTGAGGAAATAGGGGTAACTGAAAAAGAAATATGAAGAGTTAAACATCAGCCATGCTAAAATGCTGTCCCTGGCAATGAAAGTTTTAGTTAAATTCTGCAAAGGGTAACTACAAAAAGTACCTTTAAGGCTCTAGGATACCCCTAATACCTGCAGGATACAAATGGAGGAGTTTTTCTTTCACACATGAACATGTGACCTGTCACGAATCTCTTCCTCGCCCTTCTCTCATGTCCATTTGCAGCCTGCTCTTGTTCCTTCAGGACAGCCCGTCTTGACACCTGCCTTCTGTCAGAGTAAATGAGGCCCGGGCAGGAGTCTGTGTCTCCTCAACAAGACATTAATCTGCTACTAGTGAGCTGACCGGGGAGACTAGTGGAACCAGAGTGCTGATGTATTGTGAGCCTAAGCACTGCTATTGCCGACACCACAGCTAGAGAACGGAAGAGAAGTAAGGAAAAAGGTAAAAGTAGGACAGAATTAAATGGAAATGATCTCTCCTAAGAAAGAATAACTGTAATTTCCTTTGTAAAATTAGCAGCTAAAAGATCGCAGTTTCAATTCTTGAGAAAAAGCCATTGTGTCTGGCTTAAAGACCTTCAGGCAGGATCCTGAACTTGTACTATTTTAATAAGTGTTAAGTCACCAAAGCTCAATGACTTAAAAGTATAGGTGATTAGCATGAGACACAGCAGCCTACTGCTTCTGGTGCATGGGCAGTAACATTGGAAGCATTAAGTGGAACATAAAAATGTATATCTCATTAAACTTGAGAGGTTCCTTATGTGTTTCTCTAGGGCAAAAACTAGAAATAAAATGAATCTACTAACATTCGCAACATGCTTTCGTTGTGGTGGATGTGTGGCTTTCTCTGTGGGCGGAGAGAAATTACACTATGGCGAGAGAAAATCGGAAGGATGACAAAAAAATGAATAAAAATGGCTGAGTGATTTATGTGGCTGACTCAAACTGCGCCAGGAGAGAACCTCTTCCCATCATGCCTTACATGGAAACATACATGAGGGTAGAGTGAGGCTAAAAGGCATGATGCAATGCCCCCAGAAACTGAGAGTGTGTTGAAAACATGACAGCTGAGTGAAAACCCTGACACAAGTTTGCCTTTTTTGAGTATGCATCACAGCCCTATCAGGAAAACAAAGGGAAAATAGCTTTAACAGAGGACATATTTATTTAAATCACTCCTAAATGTCATAAATCTTTATCTTTCTTGCCTTGTTTTTGCATACAAGTCAGTAAATCATGCGGTGCAATGCCAATTTTTTGAAGTGTGCTGCAAGGCTTTTCAAGGGTATTACATGACAAGGTATTTTTCAAAATAAGGGGCTGCATTCCTGGAGAGAGATAGGAGAAGATTAAGGAGTGAGTGGGTGGGTGGGGTGGTGGGAGAGCAAGATGACCTGACTATTACTCA
>VUQI01052885.1:0-18632 GCA_015106735.1 Paratilapia polleni | reverse complement strand
ACTATTACTCACACTGGATGTGGAGTGATCCCCTGACGCTGCTTTCAGTTCAGTCTTAGCTGGAAAAAAATCTGAAGGCTTCTTTGGGGAAGGTGCATCCACACAAGTCAGTAAAAAAGGTATGATAATAGAGAGCCTCTCACTGGAGACAGACGAGGATGTTTTGCTTTAATTCTTTGACTCTGTCTCTGGGTATTCACGCAGACATGCTCTCAGTGAATTGATGCAGGACCAAGTTGCTTAATGGTGGATGTGCTGAGACTCCTCTGCCAGGTGTGGAGATGAGAATATGCTTTTAAGTGGAATACTCAGCAGACATTTGATAAATGGGCTTCAGTGGCTATGACAATGACAGAGACGGCATTCAGTAGGTTTAAGTTACTCGGCGCACAAGTCTGCTGAGTATGCTTAAACTGCTAATTTTTTGGCCACATGAGGGCAAGCTGTAAACGCAACACTTGACTCTTAAGATACTAAATGCTGCACAGTGAAAGTATTTCCAATTGCATAAAACATTTGTATAACAGATTTTTCTGGTTATTTAAAACCTCTGTTACCTGCACTAGGTGTTAGGCCTTTTGCAACAATTAATATTTGTCAGTATGCCGCTGTTTTGGGACCTCCCTGCCCTTCCATGCGCATACACAGAAGGCTTAAGGTAGGGAAAGCAGCAGCAAGATCCCCAGCACAGAACATAACTTTGATTAAGCCCCCAGTCACACAGCCTAGAGACTAGTCAGTGACCCCCTGGCAACCACCGGTTGCTAGGGAAAAGTGTCTATTCTGCAACTGTTTGGTGAGTGGTTGCTGGCAGTTATTAGTGTGAAACTGGTCACAAAGAGGTATATGGTGCTGCACCAAAAACCTCCTTGCAATTGGTTTGATTGCTAGCAGGCTGCCGTCAAGCACCAGTAGTTTGCATGGAAGACTCCAACTTGTCTGCAAACACTTGCCATTTACTATCCAAGCTGTAATGAAACTTGAAAGACAGTTCGCCTTCAAGTAAAAGTTGTGCCTTTTGAAATGTGTTGGTTGCAGCAGTAAGGCACAACTTTTACTTTGAAGATGTACACTCTCTGTTTGTGTTTTGCATTTCACTTTTTCAAGTTTTGCTACAGCTCAGAGAGTAAATGGTGAGTGTGTGCAGACAAGTCAGTGTCACCAAAGGAATCAAAAGGAGGGTTTTCGTGCAGCACCATCTTTGCAAACTATTTCACCGGGCAACAGCCAGCAACCTCTAGCAACTACTCACCAACTGGTCGGGGAATACACATTTTTCCCTAGCGACTGGAGGTTGCCGGGGGGTCAGCGAATGGTCTCTAAGCCTATGTGACTAAGGCCTAGAGACCAGTTAGAAACAGCATAAAAAAAAATAGGAGCTGGGGTAAAGGTGGATTGCAAAGCAGCAGGAAACATAGGCACACTAAAGCAGCTTAAAAAGTATGAGATTTGCAGAAGGGTATCAGCTGAGTCATCTGCTCATGTGAGCTGGCATTGAAATCAGCTGTTCTCAGCTGATGTACCAGGACTGCAGGCAGAGTTTGGCTCCATCGGTGGCTGGAATTAACACTATGATCAGTGTTTGAACTTTGTGCATTTTCATTTATCTACCATCCAAGTCAGCAGGAATTTGTAATGAAGAGCTTGTATTCAATACTGAGCTTCATTCATTTTACAGTAATATTTCTCTCAAATACAAGCCAACACAAACCCAAGATTTAAAGAGTACATGTGGCAAAAAAGCTGCAATAACAAGAAGGACTTGATGAAAAGGCCAGAACATAGCTCTTGACAAAGGACTGCAGAGGTCAGCACAAAACTCAGCAGAATAAACCAGTCCTAATCCCAGTCCACCTACACCAGTGGACACATGTGATGAAGGGAACTAGAAATACAGATCTCTCTTATTCAGCCAATCATGACATTCCAGTAACTGTCATAACCCTGTAATGCACATGTGTTTCAGTGGTTTACAGCAACAATTTTCAATCAATCAAAGCATTGTTTTTGAAACACATTCTCTAAGTGACAGGGAGGTCACCTCACCATCCAAAGAATACATTCCAGTCTTTTCGTAACTTAAATCCTTTCAGGGCTCTGCAAGGCTGAAGTTCACTAGCTTTACCAGATTTCACTTTCGTGCATGACTGTGCTGGCTGCTGCCTTATTAGTGTGGCAGTCAGCCAGCTACGATGAGTACGTCTTTGAATCCTCTAAATTGCCCTCAAGGTTAAAGGCCCAAGCGAGGGTCTTGAGGACAAAAAGATGCTCCATGCAAGTTTGCAAACGCAGACAAAACACAAGACTGATTTCACACATTGTCACACAATTCTTAACACAGCTGAAGTCTGAGCACAGCAGCTAGAGTGGTTATAGCATGAAACCACAAGAGATCTCTGCTTATACTTGAATTCTTGGTGCTTCCTTCCTGAGCAATTCAAAGGAAACGGGCTCTCCAAGGACAGAGATTCATCATTGTGAATGTTGAAGATGTTCATTTGCCCCAGTTGGACCAGGCCTTGCCATTTCACATACTTGGATTAAGCATGATCCGGGCCTTAATCTTTACATATACAGCAGGATTGTGTTCATTGTTTCTGTCAGTTTACATTCCACAGTGACCACCAGCTCTAATACCTGCAGTACACAGTGGTAAAGCAGCTTTCTTCAGACTTGAACTATGTCCTTCAGGAGAGCTACCCCATGTCTGTCTTCTCTCTTTCTGTGGTTATGTGACTTTGGGATCCACTGCCAGAAATTCCAGGAAACTCTAGAGCTTCATGAGACATAACAAAGCTCTCTCTCTTCCTCTGTCTTTGTCTCTTTCATTGTCGATTACACTATGCTCCTCTGTCTGCCCCAGCAGGCCTGGAAGCTCTGCAGCTCAATCTCCCTGGGAGTAAAAGTAATTTCATTCAGTGGCTGATTGACTCATATCATACCATTATAAATGCTGGAGTTTCTTACCATTAATGCCTGTGCTAATTCTACACCACAGACGCTTCAGACCATGGAAGACGAAATCCTCATTGAACGCCATTAGCATGATGTGGCATTTACCACTAAATGGAGGATAAAATTCAGCTTCAAAGGTTAATATATGTGCAGTATTTAAGCCTCCTAATTCCTAAATTTATTGGAATAACACATATCTAAGACAGCCATGAAATTGTAAATAATTGAGCAGTGCTCTTAGGAGGCTTCTCTGGTTGCTCTGTTGAGGTTGCTGCGAGCTTTTTTAGCTCATGGCAAAACTGGAAATGAGATTTGGTTCACAAAGTGGCAGCACAGCCAACAACCCCCCACCCTCGGCACTAATCTGTCCAAAGGGGTTCACCCATGTCCTCTGGTAAGAAAACTGTGTTCCCCACCTGGGTCAACTCTGCTCTCAAATACATAGATGCCTGCCTGAGCCCCCTCATACACATACACCTACAGGCATACCTATTCACCCACCACCCACCTTGTGTTTATGTTCAGAGCTTGAGTGACTGGTATTTCATTTCGGCCTGCCCAGAGCCCTTTTGTACAGTTTGGCTTGGCCGGTGTACCATTACTGGTCATTAAGTCTAACCTGAACTAATAGGGGCCTATTTTCCAAGGTGGTCTCCCAGGTGGCTGTTCCAGGAGTGAGTGGCACTGCAGGGCTCAGGGCTCGACTTAGGAATACAGAGTCTCATGAAAAAGCTGTCAGGATGCAAGCCAGACTCCATCATACGTGGGACGCAGTCTCTTTGATAACAAGAACCCATTGTTCTGGGGGGGTCGCCTGGGTGTTTTGTTTCTCATTAAGGCACGTTTAATGAGGCCAGTCATAATGGGCACCTCACCCCATCCCTAACATGCACTATACTGTATTTGTACCTTTCTCAGCATCTGATCCAATGAACCAGCTACTATCCTTCTAAAACCCGGAACAAAACCAAGTCAAACCAATAAAAAAACAAAACAAAAACATATCAGTGTACTGATATTTGGTAGAGTTAAACCAATAGAAAACACCTTTTGTTCTATTTGCAGATATCTTATTTTAGCATTCAAATGTTCATATGTTTTAACTGTGCTCTGCTCCAATGTGACATGTGTCATCATTAATCAGAAGAGAAGGAGCCGTTAGTCTAAACGCGGGGGTAATTAATCCACGCTCACACTCCATTAGATGTCATGCTCAATTTGTGTCCGAGAGCTGTGTACTGGGTAAATAAGCTGAGGCGATGGGACCCACAGCTATTATTCCTGAATAGCATGGCATCTCAGGACTTGTCCTGGTGCTCTATGCATCTCCAAGAAAGCTACACTACTGAGCACACAAGCTGTAGTTCAAGTGGATAATACAAGTCAAATTGTAAGTAAAATGAAATGAATCCTTGCCTGTATTAAATAATTGGAATCATGTGGTGCTTTTATTGGAAATTTGTGAACTCTGATGTCTGATCAGAGGCTAATCGTAGGCATATGTATCTTAGTCATAAAAAAAGTGACTGGACTTCAGCACTAAAGCCAAACCATAAGCCTCCAACAAGGTTAAACTGCAGTAGGGCATATAGCATGAATCAGCCCTTACTTTAATAAGTACCATTTGGCTGTCACCTCAGCGGCTGTAGAGCTGCTCTATTACAGTAAAGCCCCTCCAGTACAGAGCTGGGGTTATTCAATAAAAACCTGACTGAGTGTTTCTCCCAATCACCACTGGCAGAGCTCTGATGAGGTAAAGAGCTCTCCTATGCCAGCCTATGTCCCTGCGGAGCAGTGTCTGATTAAAATGGTTTTCTGAGGCCATATTTTTGTTCTCCTTGTCTCCTTGCCAGACCTGAGTTAGAGTACAGAGAGAGAAATTGACAAATTACCTAATGCACACTGAAATGAATCCACAAAAACAGATCTAATCTATTTAAAGGCCTCCGATAGGTGGACAGATGGGACCAATGGGTTTCTACTTTTTTGAGAAATTGGTGGTATCCATATCTCAAAGACACAGGAAGAGAATGTTGAAAGTGTGCCTAAACCTACTCTACATTTGTTACTGGTGGTGAGGGAGGAATGACTTTGCATCAGCTATTCTGTGCTTTTGATCTTCACCCTTAATCACTTTCACACACCCCACCACTTATCTTTTCAACCCCCCCTTCCTCACCCCAACAAGGCAGTGTCATGTGAAGTGGAAAGAAATGGTAACAACAGAGTGGCCCACTAGCGTTCTTACTCTCCCATCCTCTCGCCTAGCTTGTAATACATTCCTGAGCAATCCTCGGAGGCCCATATGTAAACGCCTGAGTATGCTTCTGATTAGGAGGCACAAAGAGTACACTCTATAAATGCACTCTTAAACAATTACCACTGCTCCCAACTGCAGCTCCAACATAGACCTCAGACTGTGCTGCAGCCTGGCAGGCCTGTTCAGGTGGGAAAGTTGGATGTGGACCATTTACAACAATGTGCCTTGTCTGACTTTAAATATCAGACTGAGAAAGGTTTGAAAAGTATTACAAATTAATTACACTTTATTTAGTGATAAAACAAATACTCACCCATATTTTTCATTATTAAGGACTCATTTAAAGTTCTACCATCTAAATTTTTCTGTTAGTAGCTAAATCTATCACAAAATTATGTGTAATTTAATGCATAATCATTATCCTATGTATTATGCAATTATAATCCCTGTACAGAAACTTGTTTGCAACACTACTGTTCTGATTCACTCTCAGGAGATTCTGCTACAGAATACGCTCTAATAACCACTGTGTATGCTGCCTGTCCAGATTGGACAGGAGACCAAAAGACAGTGAATATTGAACTGACTAGAACCTGACCAAGGATTTTTAAGACCAATATCAATACCGACATTTGGTGATTTAAAAATCCAGTATTCCGATATATTGGACAATTAATTTTTATCTCCGTTATAAATGCTGATACCGATAGA
Source organism: Paratilapia polleni (assembly GCA_015106735.1). NCBI lineage: Eukaryota > Metazoa > Chordata > Actinopteri > Cichliformes > Cichlidae > Paratilapia > Paratilapia polleni. The sequence goes on along the minus strand of VUQI01052885.1, from coordinate 12,706 downwards.
TCGGCAAATAGCTAATATTGACCGATAATATCGGCTCACTGATGAATCAGTTGGTCTCTAGGACTGACATTAATCAGGTTTCCAGAAATGAAATTCCAAATTAATGAGGAACTTGCAGAATGAGTATATATTTTTGGCAACACATTTGCCAGTTAACTAAGGTTTTGTTTCCAACACATGAACTAGGAACTTTTGAAGAGATAGGGGAAGTTCTAGGGAAATTATTTTACCCTCCAAAAAGTCCTAAGTTGGCAGTACTTCCAGAAAGTTCAGGAACTTTAGGGATGAGGCTTGCAGTACAGTCAATCTCCACAATAGTTTCTTACTTTAAGTCCAGCAATCCACTCATCTGTTTTCTAGGAACGATTCCCCATTACCAAAGCAGTAACTTGGGATCAACAGCAGCACGACTTGAATCCCCTCAATGGTCAGCACCTACATCCCGCCTGCATCTACTGGAGTGGAATGGAGCAGGTTTTTTTTGCAGAAATTCTATGTAAAAACATCCCTTGCATTTTTTATATGTCAGTGGGCTAACTTAATTTTATCGGTTCTTTTCATTTTGGCTACACTGAACACGTGGCATAATAATACGCTTCCACTATAACCAATTAAACTGGCTAAATCAGGTATAAGAGCAGCATGTAAGTGAGAGAGAGATTTGCTCTGCAACTGTTAAAATACACATTCTTTCAATGAATGTGCACAGTATGTTTAGCTGGTGAAAAGATCAATTCCAATTTGCAAACACTGCTTTGACTGCAGTGTAAATACAGATAACCAATGGTCTATAGGAACCTTTTAGTTCCTTGGAAAAATTACCTGGGATTAAAACTTCTGGATACATAGGGTAGAAACATGGCTTAAAATAGTTTTGCAGTGTTGCCTTTGAGGCTTGTTTTCACTGAATCAAAGTGGCCAAAAGAAAAGAAAATGCAGGTCACTGGCAAAGTTAAAACTGGAAAATTTATGGGCTTTTCAAATACAATAACTTGCTGTTTTTGTCTGTTATCTAGCCTACTCCCTAAACTGATTCTCGACTCTTGGAAGAGTCAAGAGTTTAATCAAGAAAATGACTGGCAGATTTGGTGGTAAAAATAATTGCTGGTTGCATCCCTAAATACCTCAATAAGTGTGAGAACCTCTCCTGAGATTTTACATCAATGAATTTTTGAATGCTTAGAACTTGGTTGGGGAAAAAAAAGCATCTATGAAGCTCATCCAAAGGCTGAAACAGAATTACACTGTAAGTCTGACTCATGTGAATACCCATGTAAGGACACAGTGATTGTTTTATATGTATGAGGTAACTCCTTACTACCTTCATTACAACATGCAAGCCTGATCTCGCTCTCGCCAGTTCTCACTCCCAGGATGGCAGACATTCAGCAAGGCCTCTCCAAGTTGTCCTTCACATTCACCACATACACTTCAATGCATGTAGTGCCTGTACAGCCACAAGCATAAATCCAGCAGGCCTATAACTGACCTGCACACTGCCCTGTCTGTTTTCCTCCTGTGCGATTCATAGAGCGGTTAACCTTGCTAACTGTGTAAACACATGACCTCACCAGTCATGTGTTCACATCGAATGGTATTTTTCACACACTCCTCTGGGATTTACATCACCTTATTGCCTCCACGGTCCCTTAATTCCCCATTAACCTAAAATATGGGACTTTTAAACTGCGATTTGACAGGCTCTTGATTAGCCATGTTTGTTTAGTTTTGAGACTCTTTGGGAGGAAGAAGAAAGTCTGAGGGGAGAAGGAAGGAGGAGGGATGGTGAAGAGAGGATGAAGGGGAAAGAATGGAAAGTTGGCAAAGAGAAGAAGTTGGGTGAAGCGAGAATGAAAGTTCTATTAATCATTTCTTTTTGAAAGAAAAAAAAAAGCTGAGGTAGGATATGTTGGTGTTAAAGAAAAGAAGAGAGGTGAAGGGAAAGTAATGTAACCGTTAAGAGAGGGGCATATAAGGTGGCTTCTCTGCCACAGGGACACACTGTGCATGTCTGAGGTCCCAGCGGGAAGACGGCGAAGGAAAACACAAGGCCAATCAGCTAACATAGACATTTCCTGTGCTTGTTTTATCAGATGAGAAGAAGCCCAAAGGCTAAACGTCTCCTCTTAACAAGGTTGTACACTTCTCAGAATAACCTGCATTGGGAAACTAAGAGGAGAACATGCATCTTTGTAGGATGACATCAGAAGTGCTGCTTAGGAGCGCTGACCTCACTCTCACACAATCAATCATCGACAAAAACCCAATGAAATGCAGACCACGTGAGCAAGAGAGAAGATTTTTTTACCTTTTAAGATATGAAGCAAGGCTGCCTCATGAATTAAATCATCTCCTACTCAAAAATCAAAAGATTTAGTAAGAGCTAAAAGAATATAATAGTCCATTTTTTTTTATAGCTATGAAACTTCTGGCAGAGCTTGGCATCTGGCAACTAGCAGATGGCGAACCAATGTGCCAATTACCAACACTAACATGCCATGCTGCCTATTATTCAATCTGGCCTTGAGTGATCACACTTTAAAGTCAGAAAACGATACGAGTGAGAGGTTGATCTAACAAACCCTCTCCATCAGAGTGTGACTAAAGCCCAGAGGAATTCAAACGCAGTTCTTTTGTGCCCACATGACTGCTTCAGACAGGAGAATTAAAGTTAGCTGAGAGTGAGTTTGAAAAGAAAGGAAGTAAAGACAGATAGATCCTGGAAGTGTGCTGTGTATTAAAACCGTGGCTTGAAAATAGCTATGGAAGTGTGGTTTGATTAAATAAGGCTTAATTTGGTGGTGAATCTCTATAGGCCAGGAAAAAAAGATGAGCACAAGAAATCTCCATCACCCAAGAGACAACAAGAGCCTAAATGTGGAGTGAACAAATGCCAGAACATCCAAGAGCTCTTTGCTCCCTCCACATAGCTGTTCCATGTCAGTTTGGCTGCAAAATAAAGAACAACAAACAGAATATAAGGCTAAATTACACACGGAAACGTGTCATGGCATGAAAGATTTTCCTTTTAACATGGAAAATAACAGGAATTTATATATCTCAAACATCTTCCAAACTCTAACAGCATAAATAAACATCTTCTAAGGTTTCACTCTTTCCTGTGACTTTTCAAGCTATTAACCATCCCTACGAGTTTTTACCTACCACTTGGCGACCGCCATTACCCAGTGAAAGAGTTAAGAATTCTTCTCCAACCCGACATCTGCCCGTCTGTCCAAGCTCACCATATTATACAACTTAGTATGCGGTTCTGGATGCAGTACATTCAAATTACATGCTATCGAATTCAAAGGCAAAGGAGGGGGAACAGAATGAGTACACTGCGGGGCCCGAGTCCAGGGCCAAGAGTCCCATGAGTGTTAGCTGCACGTCAATCACAATCACTTCAAATGAGGTGAACCCTGTCCTACTCCTGCTGTTGTCCAGAAGACACAAACCTAAAACCTACACTGACTTTTTTCCAAGCAAGTGGTGCACACTAATGACAAGGACAGCATTGATAAAACAGAAAGCACTCATTTTCCTTGCGGTTCTACAGGCATAGCGGGGCTGCCTTTCTATCTCATGCCATATTCTTACAACAAACAGATCTGCATGAAATTAAGCCAGTGGGCAAAAAGACTTGAGGACAGGAAACATGCTTGACATAGTTTCACTAGTCCGTTATGAGAAGAAACCAGAAAATAGCTCTGGCACCTGCTGTGCAGAAACAATATGTTTGGACTGACATGTCTTTGTGTTTGGAAACTGTACCACATTTGGAGTGTAGGTAAAAATCTATAAAAAAAAGAACAGAATGGTCTGATCATTTGTGTTAGAAAATTGCCTCTGCCAGTTTTCCATTCTATTCAAATTCAGTTCACCACTTGGTTGGCTGCCTTGGCTCAGTGGTGCTAAAAAACTACTGCCTTGCAAGGGAAACTCTGGATTCTTGCTTTGGAACATGATACTGTGGTGGATTATGAGTATCTAGCATTAAACTTTAACAAAGCACCCACATATATTACATGCATGTATACAAATGACATTTGCATTTCTTGACTGTGGTGAGAATAAGGCACAATAATCACCTAATCTCTAAGTTAAATCAGTAAGAAAAGAAAGATGGGATGGAAAATGAGATGGCGAGAGGAAGAGGGAGCCAACATACAGTAACTAGAAGCCTTTCACCGCACTGTGCAGCCCAGAGCCAGACTCCGGAAATGCATGGCAGTGTTCCCTACATCCTGCCTGCCCAGCCCTAACCCTGACCCTGGCTCTCGCCCACACTGCCAAACCCCTGTTATCACTCTGTGCAATTACCTCCACATTCTTCTGCACCCATATCATATCGTTCTAATTATGAATCCATACAGAGCACTACATGCTTTTTTTGTGTAAGGCTTGCAGTCTTATGCATGCTCTAGCCAAATAGTTGTGTGACAATGTATTTAACTGTGTGAATATGTGTGCAAAAACCTTACTTCTGTGGTTGTCAGGGAGCACTTGGAAAAACAGAGTGGTTCAACTAATCTGACAATGCAAAAACCATGATTGGGCTATATGTATATATACATAGACACATAGGGACAAATTAAAGAAAAAACGAAAAAAAGACATTGAATTGTTTGATGAGCCACCAGATATCAACCCAATCTTAACCCTAAATCAGATTATGGTCTTACTATTTACTTAGTAAGACACTTAATGTTTTTTTTTTTTTCTTTTGGGTTACTTGTTTTGTTTTTGTCACTGGTTTCTACTGGTTCTCCTACTATAGCTGTGTCAAACACTACCGGTTCTGACTGAGATTGTAAGTAATTGATACATTTTCAATGCTAAAAAAAATAAAGGACAGTTGATGTAATTAGATAAATGTTTAAATAGATGGATATTGTTAGCTATAAGCAACAGAAACATAGTTCATCTAATAAGCTAAAGGTAATGGATAAATATGGACATAAAGTTAGGTAAAAGTAATAGATAAATAGTTATATAGTTAGCTCAAAGCATACACAGTATAAAAGATGGACGTAGCTTCCGGGTCAGAAAAATGAAGCCAGTGCCTTAAACCTGCATTCTATCTGAAGGCCACCAGATGGCGACAGCTGTGGTTGCAAAAAGACTTCTGGTCCTATAGGAATCTGTATGCGTTTATGGGCTCAGTCACTCATTTTGGGTCATACTAAATAAAACATTAAGTCCTGTTTTGTAAATCTTGGTCATCCTATGTTTCAGAAAGGAGGATTATCCAGGATATGCTCAATGGCTAACGACTTGTCAATCACAAGTCCTTAGCCAATGAACAAGTGGTTTCACAGTTCTTGTCACATCCGTTTTTTTTTTTTAACCCAAGATGGCGATGGTGAAACCACTAATCTTGAGGCTTGAAAACAAGACTCCAGAAACCAGTGGATGATGTCAGGATAGCTACATCCACCTTTTATACTGCCTATGACTAAAAGTCATGGATAAATAGTTGATACAGTTAGCTAAACATACTGGATAAATAGCTAACATAGCTAGCTAAAGGTAATAAATAGCTCAAATACTGGACAGGTGGTAAATAAACACTTGTCTTATCAGTAAATGATCAAAACCACTTAGGGTAAAATTGTTGTAATTATTATACTGTATTGGACATATGCCTAAAATGTTAGCAGCATAAATACAAACTCAAACAAACTTGTTAATTGTAAAAAGAAATTGCATTCCATGTTTACATAACAGTGTTCAATTGCTACTAGTTTAAAAATTCAAATGAACACACTGGGGACATTAAATGAATGGCTACTGAGGATACTGTGAGAGGGCTGTGGGGTGCATAAGGTTGGGAACTACTGTATTTGTTATGCATTGCATTCCTGAGGCTCTTCCAGTCGTCTGTCACCAGGTTGCTCCTGCACCTTATAAGGAGCATTAGGGCATTCTCCACTTGTTTTCCAAACACTGCGCAACTTATCGGATACAGTTTCATGGACAATTACTGTGCTGTCTGTTGCCTGAAAGCATTCAAAAAGAAAAAGAAAATCCTACAGATCCACCTTTTGCAGCTCCCTCCACCCTCTTCCATTTGCCATGCTTCCATTTCACAGATACAACTATGTAATAAAGCTGAGATCAAAAGACTTTATGCCCAACTCAAGTACAATGAGAGATGAAGAGAGCTTTTTGCCTCTGGCCTGGTAGGATTGCAAAGAATGTGATACCTTGCAACGATGAGAAGCGGATTCATATTTGAGTGAGAAGGCCTGCCCTCTGCAAGGCTGCCCTGTGGCTTTGTCTGCAGGAGATGTTGGCTTTCTTTAAGATTCAAACATTGATTCAATAATAATAATAATAATAATAATAATAATAGTAATTAAAAAAAATACATACATACATAAATAAACCCTTGTACCTCAGCATAACCTTAGGTTCAGATTTGATCTTTCTGTTGAACTGGTATCTATACAAAGTTAGGATGGCCACCCTCATCCTAATTTGGTCCATTTTCCACATGTCATTCCAAAGTGAGGGTCAAGACCACAACTTTCCTTTTGTGTCTGGAGGATGCTGCTGACAGAGACCCAATAGGCCAAAATGTATAGTATCGTTGCAACTTTGTCCTCTAGCCAAAAACCTTCCTTCAGGCTGCACTGAGTGGCTACTATGAGACTATGAGAAACTTGCCCCCCCTCCTCACTTCATACTTTGTTCGGTAAGAATCAGAAGGCGTGAGCGCGCATTGCAAGAATGGGCAATATAGTATGCTTTTCTTTGCGCATCTCCGCGATCAAAACGCATTTAATTAACAGCGGACGATAGGAAAGCCCTCTGGGCCTACAGCTCGTAATCATGGCTACTTTGCGTTTAGTGAACCAGTGTTGTGAAACGCGCACAAAAGAGGGAGCGGCTTACAGCCAAGAAATTCTGAAAAATAAAATCAGCAGCCCATGCGCACAGGAGACAACCAGTATGATAATCTGCCACCGTAATATAGCCTATTGCATCATGGTTTTCCTCAACTTTTCATCCAAAAAAAAAAAAAAAAGAAAAAGATCCGATACCGTCTTGTAAAAGTTCAAAGTTTTTTGCGCTTACCTGTGGATCTTGACGGGACAAAGTAGAGCTCTAGAGTCGAGTGTAAGGAGTGGAGAGGAGAGGGAGCCAGTCTGCAGTCGGTCCTCCACTACACTCAATGATAAAACCAAACTCAATACCCGCTGAAGCCCCTCCCACCTTTTAAGACATATAGTACACATCTACTCATGGCTGCATTGTCCGCTTCAGTCTGCTCACTGCAGACTCCACTCACAGTCTCACATTATGAGCCCAAAATGAAAAGTCAAATATGTCAACTCTGCTAAGAGCTTGTGCAAAATTCCTAACATCCAGAGTGACTCTAGGCAGAAAGTGGACTTTTTTGGAAAGCCTTCTGGGATAAATAAAGTGTCAACAGAGATCATATGAGATGTTAATCTTGGACAAAAAGGGCTCACAGACAGACCAGTAGGCCCAGAAGGGTGCATAATGTGTTGGCAACTGGGTTAAAGTGTGCCTTTAACCGCTAACCATTATGTGAGCCATCCTAACATGACTAATAACCACAGTTATCAAATTATATAACTGCAGACCACATTCATTTATACAATGACTCCAAAAAGGCATGTAGACTAAGTAAAATGAATAGCTCATTGTGTTGCCAAGCTATTGACTTGCACATGATTCTTAGTGGGCATGCAATTTTCCTTTGATGTTAACTCATTCTAGGAAGTATTTTTTTAAAAACCAGGTATAAAAATGTCCTCTGGTACCAATAGAAAGAAGTTTCACATCTTTTCCCACCAGTTTTGGCAAAGTTATGGTTATAGTTGAACAGGTATTTATGCATACATTTGTACAATGCAAACATTTATAATGATTTAGTTATGCTGTCTATATGTATATACACTCTATACACTCACCTGCCACTTCATTAGTTATATCTTGCCAGTACTGGGGTGGACCCCCTTTTGCCTTCAGAACTGCCATAATTCTTTGTGGCATAGATTCAACAAGGTGCTGGAAACATTCCTCAGAGATTTTGCTCCATATTGACATGACAGCATCACACAGTTGTTGCAGATTTGTTGGCTGCACATCCATGATGTGAATCTCCCATTCCACCACATCCCAAAGGTGCTCTATTGGACTGAGATCTGGTGACTGTGGAGGCCATTTGAGTACAGTGAACTCATTGTCATGTTCAAGAAACCAGTTTGAGATGATTTGAGCTTTGTGACATGGTGTGTTATCCTGCTGGAAGCAGCCATCAGAAGATGGGTACACTGTGGTCATAAAGGGATGGACATGGTCAGCAACAATACTCAGGTAGGCTGTGGGGTTTAAATGGTGCTTAATTTGTACTAAGGAGTCAATAGTGTGCTAAGGAAATATCTCCCACATCATTACACCACCACCACCAGCCTGAACCGGTGACACAAGGCAGGGTGGATCCATGCTTTCATGTCGTTTATGCCAAATTCTGACCCTACAGTCCGAATGTTGCAGCAGAAATTGAGACTCATCAGATCAGGTAACATTTTTTCAATCTTTTAATGTCCAGTTTTGGTGAGCCTGTGCAAACTGTAGTCTCAGTTTCCTGTTCTTAGTTGACAGGAGTGGCGCCCAGTGTGGTCTTCTGCTGCTGTAGCCCATCTGCTTCAAGGTTCCACATATTGTGCATTCAGATATGCTCTTCTGCATACATTGGTTGTAACAAGTGGTTATTTGAGTCACCGTTGTGTTCCTATCAGCTCGAAGCAGTCTGGCCATTCTCCTCTGACCTCTGGCATCAACAAGGCATTTTCACCCAGAGAGCTGCTGCTCACTGGATATTTTCTCTTTTTCAGCCCATTCTCTGTAAACTCTAGAGATGGTTGTGTGGAAAAATCTCAGTAGATCAGCAGTTTCAGAAATACTCAGACCAGCCCATCTGGCACCAACAACCATGCCACGTTCAAAGTCACTTAAATCAGATTTCTTCCCCATTCCCAGTCTGAACTTGAGCAGGTCATCTTGACCATGTCTACATGCTTAAATACACTGAGTTGCTGCCATGTGATTGCCTGATTAGACATTTGCTAGGGAGTGCTGAACAGGTGTACCTAATAAAGTGGCTGGTGAGTGCAGATATTCAGCAGGGTGTGCTCAAACAGTAGAGGATATATGCTCAATTCTTTCCTATGAAATGTTCAGACAATATAATATAAAAAAGGATTCACAAGTAGGCTATGTTAAGTATGTTTATCATATTTTGGCTTGCAAGTATGCTAAGGTTGGATAAAATTTACACTCTGACCACATGCTGGCACCTATTGAAAAGTCAGGAGATTACCAAAGCTATTACAATTCAAGCTGAAGGGGTAAAAAAAAAAAAAAAGAAGTGCTTTTCAGACAGTTACCAACTGGAAAACTATCCAACAGTTGAGATTTCACTGAACCAAAAATGCTTCTAGCGTGGCTAAAGAGAGAAAGGACAAGAAATAGGTAACGCTTATGTTTACTGTGAGGTAGTATTTTTTTTTCCATCTAAATGGTTAGATGACTCTTTAAAGGCTGCACCTTCAGAACTTTGTTCTTGGTTTTTCCCAGATCCAGGCTATTTGTTTATTGGAAAGCAGATGCTTTACTCTGTGACTGAAAAGAAAAGTGGAGCTACCTCATACATGATGCATTGTAAGTACTGTAATAAACATTTGTGTGGGTTTATTCGCCATTTGTTTTTGTTTTTTTAGGTTAGATTATCCTAAAGCTACTGAGCTACTGGGTATATACAGTATGGGTATATACCCATACTGTATGTTGTATGTAAGTGTGTGACTTGTATATACAAGTCATATCAACCCCAGCCCATCCCCACACTGACATTTGGACAACATAAATTAATTTTAATGCATTATGTTATGCCCCCACCCGCGACCCTGAATAGGATAAGCGGAAGAAAATGGATGGATGGATGGATGGATGGCATTATGTTATGATATTTTTATTTTACAAGCCTAAAAGTAATCATTTTTTAATAATCAAATACTGGAATCTTTGTACACATACTCACTTTAGGAGAGTGTTTACAACACAATCTCCTAAGGTTGCTAAATCCACAAAATTCCCATAAAAAGTCCCTGACCTTTATGCTCAATAGAAACTACAGCCCTAATTTTACTTTCAGTGTCATCCCTTAAACATGATGATTATGCATCAAGGGAATTGTAGAATTGTAGTTTTATGTTTGATTCCCTCCACCAAAAGCACCTCAGCTATTTCTGACCTCCTGTCTGTCAGCAATTTTAGGATACAGAGAGTTAGGAGGTGACAAACACAATAGCTGCAGTGTTCTACTTTCTACTATGAAACAGCAGCATGCAGACACAGCCCGGCTTTGTCTCCCTCTTTAAAACAATGATGCTCAGAACAAAGAACGAACTTAAGAGCATTAGGCAACTGGTGCAGAAATGAGCACCATATGCGCCGGTGCTCTTTTGCATGTGCTTTTTTAAGATAAAGCGAAATAAATGCGCTCTGTTGACTGTGTGCACGTGCAAACGCAGTTGTATGTAAGTGTGTGTAACAAAATGAGATGTGCATGAGGAAAGAGGAGGGTTAAAAGACCATTACGCTCAACAAATCTGAAAATGTGTTTATGTTAATTTCTTTGAAAAATGATGTATTTTAAGATAAACCTGTCATTCTTCATCTTGCATGTTTCTTTTATTCTTGATCCAGTTTGCAAACAACAGCTGCCTCAGAAACCCCCATTACCCAGTGCCGAATCACTTCACGGTATAATTTGATTGCCAAAAATGATCCTGAGGTTTGGGCATGTTTATAGTTAGCGTAATGCCCTTATACTCAGGGCCTATGATGCCTTGCTATATTTACATCATGAGCTCAGGTGTTTACCTCAGCCACACACTTCAGTTTAAGCTCAGCCCCCTCAGGCCTTTGGCTTTATGTGAGCCTATGTGTGATTTAACAACTGAGTTTTGTTACTACAACCTAATGAACATGTTGATCCATAAGTCTTGTCCGTGTTAGCGCCAGAAGAGGCAGCACTGAGCATGTAGATACTAACCTAGGAAGTAAACACTGTGGCTCTTGGCTGTTTTGCTTTCTGCTAGCTGTTTGCGGCTGCCATCAAGGATTCACAGATCTTTGGCGCCTCAGGCCAGAGAGCTTCACATTCCCAAAAACATGACATGTATACCTTCAAAATGTTGCATCAGCTGAAACACCTCAGAGGCAATTATAAAGATTCGAACACCACATTGCTTTTAACAAACCTTTGACATTTTCCCATTTCATCATATTATTTTAAATTAGATGAAAGAGAGCGTTGCCATCTTGCAGGAAACTGACATTACAGGTGAAGGTAGAAGTTGTAGAAAAGTGCAATTGTTAATGATGTGATCACACTGTTTGAGAAGAAAGTAATGTCATCAGTGTCAGACATCAACTTCATATGGATTGATTCATGCTGCAGCCCTGCTTCGACTATGTATGTATGATGGATGATTGGTATCTGGGATGTCTCGGAGGCTCAGCTGGTCGATGTGCATATCAAATACCTGCAGCATCCTGGGTAAAATCCAGCACTTTTATCATTCCGATCCTTCCTGTATCGCTCTACTGTGTAGTATCAAAGACAAAAATGCCAACAAAAGATGGACTCCTGCAGAAGCAAACAGCTGGATTATTTCCCTGGTGCGTGGCTCATATTTGACTTAATACATCCTTCTGGTCTGCAATATTCTGAGGATAAACAGAAAGATTTTCATGAGATTTAGATAAGGTATTTATCTGTTGGGACACCAAGATTCTTGTTTTAAGTAGGTAAAACATATCAAATATTTTTACACACTTAATAGTAAACTGCAATAAAATCATACACATTGTCTGCCAGGTTGACTTCTAAGAGTAAATGCATAAATCAGTTCATCTGCTATATTAATTATGTGCTAATTAGCAGAATATCCAAAGTACTGCTGAAGCTGATGTAAATTCCTCAAGGTTTCAATATATTTAGTCAAATCAAGAGTTCACCAAAATGACAGAACTGTGCAAAGGTCTTGAGCCACCCTTCATTTCTTTATATTTTGCTAAAATGGGAAATAGGTGCAGCAATTTATTGAAACGTGCAAATATACATGGGAATACAGCATATAAGGCAAAACAGAGTTTGTACAATTCTAACAATATTGAAGGTCAATATTTGGTATGACCACCTTTATTCTTCAACACAGTCTGAACCCACTTAGGCAAGCTTTCTTGTAATTTCTTTAAGTAGTTTTCAGGAATAGTTCTCCAGGCTTCTTGAAGGACATTCAAAGCTCTTCTTTGGATGTTGGCTGCCTTTTGTTCTGTTTTCTGTCAAGATGATCTCACACTGCTTCAATAATGTTGCGTTCCAGGCTCTGAGGTGACTGATAGTGCTCCATTGTGTGCTTTTCTATCCAGGTATGCTTTTACTGCATTGGCAGTGTGTTTGGGATCATTGTCATACTGAAAAATGAAGCTGTTGCCAATCAGACTCTTTCCAGATGGTATTACATGATGGATCAAAATCTGACTGTACTTTTCTGTGTTCATAATTCCATCAGTTTTGACAAGATCTCCAACACCACTGGCTGAAATGCAGCCCCAAACCATGACAAAGCCTCCACCTTGTTTTACAGATGGCTGTAGA
>VUQI01052866.1:0-11099 GCA_015106735.1 Paratilapia polleni | reverse complement strand
AGTTGATGGGAAGATGGATGGAGCTTAATACAGGGCAATCCTGGAAGAAAACCTGTTAGAGGCTGCAAAAGACTTGAGACTGGGGTGGAGGTTCACCTTCCAGCAGGACAATGACCCTAAACATACAACCAGAGCTACAATGGAATGGTTTAGATCAAAGCATATTTATGTGTTAGAATGGCCCAGTCAGAGTCCAGACCTAAATCCTGTTGAGACTCTGTGGCAAGACTTGAAAATTGCTGTTCACAGACGCTCTCCATCCAATCTGACTGAACTGGAGCTATTTTGCAAAAAAGAATGGGCAAAAATTGCAGTCTCTAGATGTGCAAAGCTGGTAGAGACATACCCTAAAAGACTTGCAGCTGTAATTGCAGCGAAAGTTGGTTCGACAAAGTATTGACTCAGGGGGGCTGAATACTAATGCACACCACACTTTTCAGATTTTTATTTGTAAAAAACTTTGAACACCATGTATCATTTTACTTCCATTTCACAATTATGTGCTGCTTTGTGTTGGTCTATCACATAAAATCCCAATAAAATACGTTTAAGTTTGTGGTTGTAACATGACAAAATGTGGAAAAGTTCAAAGGGTATGAATACTTTTGGAAGGCACTGTATTTACCTGCTCGATCTGTTGTGAAAACGCATAAGCAGGGAGCCATTCAAGGAAGTCTGAGGTTGTATATTGTACTAGATGAATAGCAAACTTCTGCTGAAAATGCTTCACAAAAGCATACACTAGCTGGCCTTTGGTAGGAATAAGACAATGCAGCCCTTTTAAACACATCAGGGTGACAATTGCAAAAGAGGATTGTGTAGATGTTCAGCAGCCAATCTTCGGCACCCTCCTCCCCCACCACCACCCACCCAGAATGAAGGAGCTTAAAGACAAACCACATGGGGATCAAGAATCTGTGGACCAAGCAGCAGCTTGGCTAACACCGTGACATCTCACCACTGAAACCAGTCTTAGCCAGCCGTATTGCTTCTTAAAGACACACTTCCTGTTGCTTGCAATATTTTTTTTTTTTGTCCATGCACATTCATGTGGCATGACCAGATCTCAACGCATGGTGACCTCCAGAATTGTCGCATGCTGGAGAATTAACCTGACAGCACAAAACATGATTTTGCTTTTGTTGCATTTTATTTCTAGGGTAAAGTTCTTCAGCAAGTACTTGTTGAAAGTTACATGTGAGTGGCCACAGTCTTGCTAGCAAGCAAGGCACTTAACTTTGAACTTTTCCAGTGTAGCTACTAGGTAGAAAACAGATCAAATTGCTACTGCACTTGGCAGCTTCCAAATGCAAATGTGTAAACAGTGGAGTATTCCTCAAAAAGAGCGCTTGTGCTAATTGGCTCTAACCTGCTTTAAAATACAAAGAACAATAATTCTGGTGTGCCAGGGTCAAGCACTGTGATTAATGTTTCTCAGCAGCAGAATATGTCAAGGCAAAGAGAAATTTATTATTTATTTAGTAATAAACAATAATATTTATTATTAATTATATTAAAATTATTATTTCTTTCTAATAAGACTGAGTCATTCTTGGACTGCAAATCAATATGAGATGACTGTTGCTGAACAATGGTCTTTTTTCCACAATAAGTGCAGCAATAGAATAAAACGGCATACAAATGCAATTTTTTTAAATTGACAATACATCCTGTCAGGCAGAAATGCATGAAAGTTGGCTGTGAGGGAGCTAGCGGGGGTTTGAGGACTTGGTGTGGCAATGACTTGCATTTCTATTATGGTTTTGCATAAATCGTCACTCTGCGACCAACAAGTGGAACTGATGCCATGTAAGGTCTGGCAGGGTTGCCCTTTGAGGCAGAAAAAGAGAGCAGAGAAAGAGGCTTGCGAATTTGCATTCTCCAGCAGAGCAGATGGAGCATCTGCCATCCATATGCATGAGGCATACGGCTGCCAGCCTATCACCTTGACCTCTTGCTATGGGACTGTGACCTTGGGACTCAATGGAAGAGAATGGGACCAGTCTGAGCTGTGGTTGTAAGGCTTTATTCCTTGGGTGGGAAAAGTGTCTGGGCCTTGTGACTCCAGTTTTCCAGGCTGTAATTGAGCCTGTGGAGGAATGCCTCTCTGCTGTGCAACACCTGCCTCGGTGCATGCAGTGTTAGTAAATGATGTATGGGAGGAGGAGGAGACATGAGAAAATGTCACAAAGACACTTCTGTATGTGAGGCAGATGCCTTGGAAAAGAGAAGGGCTTTCAGAGAGGGATGGAAGTTGAAAAAAACCAACCCAGAATTGTTATGACTTTTCTCAAAAGGATGTGTTGAGAAGTACACAATAATTGTTGAATTTACAAGTTCATCCTAATGTAACTGTAGATATTTTAATACATGTAAAAATGTGATGTAGGTTCATATATCTTCCATCATCATTTGTCTGAACACGAACAGCGGTGCAATACTTTCCCATTTGGTATGCCGACAATAGCAATGGCAGTAACAGCCATTTAATTGTACAATTAACCTTTACTCTGTTCCAGGGAAACTAAAAACAATCATGTTGAAAAATGCTACAAAAATGACTGCAATCCATAATTTAAATGAACTTTTCACAGGGCCGTCTTGGCCCTGTTTGGTCCCTTGTGTGGAAACTGATTTCTCTCTCAGTGATGGGAATTTAATTCTGCCTCAGAATGCCAATGTAGGTGACCTTTGCATAAAAAAGATGGAGGCAAAATGACATGCCATTTTGTAATGACACAGCGGAGAAATTAATGATATCTATCAAAACATGTCAGCTGATGACAAAACACGAACATCATCCAGACAAGAAATTGCTGCACCAGGTATCAGAATATAAATTTTATTCATCTTTCTTCAAGCTAGTTTCAAGTAATTTACTAAATTGGGTTGTATTAATAAAAATGAAGTCACTATAATGTTACAACTATCTTGATGCCATCTTGGTGTTGAAACTGAATGTGATGAGGAAGGGGTGTCTCTGTGAAACTGCACACTAATTGGCAAATGATTTGTGATTGACAAGTTATTAGCCAATGAGCATAATCCTTCTTTCTGACTGTTAGAATGACAATAATTTACAAAATGCATTTAATGTTTTCAGTAAGACCTGAAACATGTGACTGAGCTCATAAACACATCGGGAAAGTGTTCACTGAGGTCATAGAGCATCGGAGCTGTTTTACCATAGATTTCTATACAGTACTGTGCAAAGGTTTTGAGCCACCCTTTATTTCTTTATATTTTGTAAGCAAAATGGGAAAAGGATGCAGTGATTTACTTAAACATGCAAACATACATGGGAATACAGTATATAAGACAAAAACAGAGTTTGTACAATTCTAACGAGCTTGAAAGTCAATATTTGGCATGACCACCTTTATTCTTCAACACAGCCTGAACTCTCTTAGGAAAGCTTTCTTGTAATTTCTCTAAGTAGCCTTCAGGAATAGTTCTCCAGGTTCCTTAAGGACATTCCAAAGCTCTTCTTTGGATGTTAGCTGCCTTTTGTTTTGTCTTGATGCATGCCCAATAATCCAGGTAAGGAAATCCCAGAAAGTTTATGCCTTTTGTTCCGTTCTCTGTCAAGATGATCCCACACTGCTTCAATAATGTTGAGGTCCGGGTTCTGGAGATGCCAATCCATGACGGATGGTGTTCCATTGTGTGTTTTTTCTACCCAGGTATGTTTTTACTGCATTGGGAGTATGTTTGGGATCATTGTCATGATGAAAAATGAAGCCGTTGCCAATCAGACCCAGATAATACTGGTTGGTCAATCAAAATCTGATGGTACTTTTCTGTATTCATAATTGCATCCATTTAGACCAGATCCCCAAAACCACTAGCTGAAATGCAGCCGAAACCATGACAGAGCCTCCACCATGTTTTATAGATGGCTGTAGACTCGCACTGTTGTACCTCTCTCCTGTCCTCCTCCGTACATATTGATGACAATTTGAAATTGGATTTATCAGTGAAACCTGTTGCAGCTGATTTTCAATCCAGTTCTTGTGTAATTTGACATATCTCACCCTTTTCTCCGTATTTCCCTTCCTTAAGAATGGCTTCTTGACAGCCACCCTTCCACTGAGACCATTTCTGATGAGGCTTCAGTGAACAGTAGATGGATCAGCTAAAGGACCAGATGCATCTCTCAGGTCCTGTGTCAGGTCTTTGCTGGATTTTTTCCTATTTCTTAAGGACATGACTTTCAGATATTGTTCATCTGCTGTAGACAGTTTTTTAGGCCTGTCACTTCTTCTTTTGTCCTCCACTTGTCCAGTTTCCTCTGTTTTTTTAAGGACACACTGTACACCATGCTGAGATATGCCAAGTTTTCAGCTAATAGCTCTTTGGGAATCACCTTGTTGGTGCAAAAATACTATTTTATGCCTGTCAAACTGTGTTATCTTTGGCATTTTTCATAGAGTCAACTAAAGAAATGGGGACAGATTATATGTTTTTGTGACAGGCTGCAAGTCACAAAGAGCCTAAAGTTACAATTTAAAATAGGTTCTTTGCTAAATTGTCTATTGTGTGTAGACACAACACTGGTTCATCCCTTGAGTTAGGTGCTTGAATGATTCATAGGTCAGTGTTAAGTGGCTTAACAAAAAGAAAAAAAAACAAACAAAAAAAAAACATTCCTCTGAATATGGTCAGGTACAAGGACTGGACTGAAAATGAGTGAAAAAGCAGCCAATGTCAAAAGAAAAACTTTGAAAGACCTTCAGAAAGTCTGGACAACTATTGCTCAAGACCACTTTAAAAAATTACACGTCTGGCTCCTTGGAAGCAAAATATAAAGAAATGAGGGGTGGCTTGAGACTTTTGCACAGCAGTGTACAACAACCAAAGGGGTCAGCCTTTAAAAAGAATGCAGGTTTTAGGCACTTCCATGCAGAGTTATAATAATTTTGTGTTTTGTAATGATTTTTTATTTCCATTTTTTCCCACTTTTTGTTTTGAGTCTAGTTTTCACTTTTTAATTTCAGTTAATTAAAATGTTTTTTAAACATGTTTTAAGTTTAGTTTTTGTTAACTATGATAACCTTGCTTCCATTTTAGCTTCATCTGCTGCTCATCTTTCATACTGAATATGGTCATAACCGGTTGCCTAATTTTCCAAAGTGTAGGTGAAAATGATATAGAAATTTTTTTGTACATTATCATTTGTACATGTAGTTGACGCTGTATGAATATAAAAATTAAGAAATTCACAATGCCTAGAAGTCATGCAGTTTAAAAAGAGTGGGAAATATGAAAAACGTTCACCTAAGTAGTTTTACAAGGAAAATGGCATTAGCAAAACAATATTTATGATCTGTTGTGTTATTTTTGTGTAATCTAATTTACATCCATAATCGGCCAGTCACACATTTCATACAATTTCTTATGCCTTCCATTCTAAATGGACGACTCACTCATCACACATTGCTTTGGTCATGGACATTCCATGCTCCGGTTGCCTAGGAAACCCTCTAATGTATTTACAACCCTGTTATGTGTCAATGTTTCGCTGCCAAGTTGAGAAAATTTTAACTCCCGCCCTCTTTGCATTGCCAGCGCTCATTTCTCCTGTAGTCACTTGAATTTGCTGAATGTCATTGACTTTCTGTGATCTCTGGTCGCCACATCACTGTGAATCACTTCCTGTGTGGATAACACTGTGACAGTTTAGCAAACTAGTTGCTGTGCTAGCTACAAAGCAGTTACAAATGACTTCTGTTCTCTACATGCAAACCAGCTGGCATGCTTGAACCTGGCTACATTTAGTGTTGTGTAAATTTCCAGCTAGATAAAGTTTTAACTTATAAAGAGAAACCGGGAATTTCTACCTAGACCTGTGGCTCTCAGCTAAAGGGAAACAAGCACACAATAAGACCTCTTATCCATCAGGATTATACATATTCTTTGTATCAGTACAGAGCTCTGTGGTGATTAATGAAGACCTAAAGCTTACCTCAGAGAGACGCAACATAAGGGATATAAGCTCCCCTTCTGATTCATACACTTAACTTTATTTAACTGCTGCAGTATATCACTATTTTGACTGCACCTATTTGTCAGTATTCCCAGCTCAGACACCGGCAACACATTAGTCACTGTAAGCAAGGGATTCCCATGTGAAGGAAGAGAGTATTTCTGCTTGGATATCCTTCTGCAGAGTAGAGCTGGCTGGGAAAACGAGGGCACGCACACCAAAGTGAGACTGTTTGCATGGCAGTGAGAACAGGGGAGAAGTTCTCTGCAGAGAGAGAGGGAGAGCCAGAGTGTGTCTCCTTGAAAATGTTGCTGAAGTAAGCAGAATAAAGAGACAGCAAATACAAGCTGGGGTATGGTGCTGGATGAGGTGTCAAAGAGTTCAGCCAACAAATGTACAGTACCTTCACCATGTACATGCTACTGAGCACGTACCTTAATGTTGCACACGATTAGCTATAACAGTAATAGCTAACTGTGTGGTGGCTCAGACCAGCAGAGCTGCATATGTGCACCTCTGCACACATGGAGAGAGAGAGACACAAAGGAGTTTATTTCCCACTTTTAGCATGAAGAGAAAATAATGTATAGATATACCAGCAGGAGAACACTGAATCATGTGTATCATTGTTCACATACAGTAATGAATGACTTTGCCTACCTTAATTAGTAGGTGCAAGTGGATGAATATCAGCTGAAGAGGTAAAACAGTATGAACTCATAACATTTACCTGGTTCTTTAATCCTTTTGTAACTTCTATACAGTGCTCAGAAACACAAGAGTATGTGAAAGTGATACATAAATGTTCCTCGGTCTGATGTAGTGACATTATAACTGTTACAGAAAAGAGACCAAGGGGGTTATTCAGACATGAAACCAGATGCCGTCAGATAGATGCAAAGAGTGCAAAATGTATGTGCACCCCTAGATATCAAACCACCAAGCTGTGCACGTAGGCTTGGTGTACGCCTAATCTGTGACGACAACAACCAGGGCCAGCCCATGACCGACCTCACCTGTGTAACGCCTTTGTCTCTTTTAGATTTTTGGTCAGATCTTAGACATCTTAACTAGGTGCTAGTGAAGTGTTTAGTACGAGCTGGTTGAATCGTTTGTCATATGCTCCCTGTGCTTACAACTGGCTGTAACCCGGGATGCATTTTTCCAACGTAGCTGGCGATATACTTGCATCCCAAATACGATTCCATTCCTTGAATTACCACCACATTATTTACCGTAATCACCTAATTCAATTTTCTACCAGCACAATCCTTATTAATTAAAGCCCCCCACACAATTCTGTGACAAATAGGATTTTCACTGTCTGCATGCAGCAGGAGGTCTGAATATCCATGCATGTGTGCTCCCCTCTCTCTGCAGTCGCCATGCCTCAGTCTCATCATGCTCCTGTTGTCACCACAGCCCACAGGACTCTGGCTTCTTTAGTTAATCTCTCACCAATGTCTCAGGTGTCTTGCCATAATGAACAAATTATAAGTAATAAGAAAATTAACAGCAGTGTTACTGGTATTTTTCACCTGCATAATTGCATCATTTAAAGTTCTACCTGTCACAGTTTAATACCAACACCACACAGTAATCTTGAGACGTTATCACAGCAATCACTGAATCATTGCCCAATAGAGGAAATGTGTCACAAGTCCCCTTTTACAGTTCAAACACATCACAGAATCACATTCATAAGAGATATAAAGTTGGAATGATTTGGCATTTTAAGCATTTCCCCTAATGCACAAGCCTAAGAATGAAACTAGGACATCCAGAAATCCAGAAATCCTGTTACTAATGGCAACTGTAAACTCAGTTATAACTCAACCTCATCTGGCCTCATTTTTTTCTCCAAAGACATACTGCTATTGAAATGTATACATTTTGTCACCAATGGCACAAAACCTACAAGCTAGTTCAGGCAAGCAATCCGAATTTCTCTGCATCATGGATGTAACTTCCACCACTCTCCTCACAGCATATACAGATCTCACTCTCACAGTCTGGTGGTCTATTTGAACTGCATAATTTCCCATCTCTGCCTGACAGTGCACCTGCTGCCCTGCATCACTACCTATTGTTTCAACCATCCACCACCCCAACATCCTCCTGTAGACTCTGGAGGGGTATTTAATCATCATTCCCCAATTATATATGCAACACAGTTGTGAGGAGCTCCTTACTCAGAGCTCAGAGCCTAGATGCCAAACTCCAATTGTATTAAACTGAATGAAGTATTTCTAAGTAATTTGTGTGTGCTGGCCGTTTAAATTTCACCTGACTATGGACTTAGAGTACATGCTGCGTAACCTACTGTTACTTTTTTACTCAGTTATATGAGCTGTTATTGTTTGCACACATCTTATCAGGGCTACAAAGTCATACAAGTGACATATGCAGTATATAATGACAGAAGAGTCCAAGGACACCATGCAGGCTGGAGACCTGCCAGGGTAGCAATTATTCTATCAAAGATAGAAGCTAGGTAAGCTCAAAGATAATCAATAATATCACTGTCAACTCCTTCTTACCTCAAGGAAGGACATACTGGAGCTGCTGCTCATCTGTTGACTGCCCTACTTTCAAGATCCAAAGTCAGTGTTTTTCCTGAAGGAAGAACTATTGTTTGGTGGGGTTTTTTGAAGAGGCTGCAAATGACAACATCATCTGAGCTGGGGGGTTAAAGCATTTGGGTTTTAACAGTTTGTGAAATCACAGCTGCCTATTTCCTTTAGCATATGCATGAGTTTGCTTTATTTTAATCCACTGCAGATTCACTGTCTTCTCTCATACTATCCAGGGAGCCACAGGTACCAAGAATGTCCAGCCTATGTGCTTCCACAATCACACAAATAATGAGCATAAGAAATGCAAATAGCATCATCAGTACAGGTGGCCTTGGAGAGATAGAGCGTATGAGCGTGTCCAAAGGAAACAAATTATGGGAGTAAAAATACCTCATAATTAGCCTAGTGCAGACATGAGCAGATGTCCTCCATGTCCTCTCTTTCAAGAAAACTGGACTTTTCTGTGATGAGCACAACCAGCAGATGATAGAATATATCATGTAGTATAGTCATGATAAATACAGCTTATTTGACAAATACTGGCTTATTTGAAACAGTGTAGAGTTATAAAGGTGGTATGCTTTAACCACCACAAAACAAGCTTTTTCAAAAATGAAATCAATAAAAATATCAGATTTAATGTTTTCTGTGGAAAAAGTAAATCTCGGGCCTTAGAGACCATTATTTAGCATAAATAGGTTTTTGTAGCCATTTTGCATAATTGTCCACCGGTCTCTGATATTGGCTTGTAATTTTTAGTCTTTTAGCATCAAATGGGCTGCATTTGGGCTGAACTTTCTGAGGTCGGCCAGTGCTGGAGAAACTGGCAACTATTTGAAATCTAAGCCACTTGTGGATCATTTTCCTTAATTCTGACAGCTTTAAAATCAAAGACAGCCTCTGCCTCTTTTTGTTTCTGAAGCCCTTAGAGAGCTCTTAAGATCTTGACGTGATGACAACACACTTACAGAAAACAGAACACCAGAACTACCACTCAAAAACTATTGGTGTCACTTAGAAATTTTTTTCAGAGAAATTAGGCACTAATTCAGTGAGGATAAAATTAAATTTTCACATGGCTACCTCTGAATAAACACAGAATATTAAAAAATATTCAATTTGTCCTTTCATTGCCATGCATGCATTTTCTCATATGCGACTAGACACTTAGATGGAAAGCACATCAGTGACTTTAACTTCTGAGCATGTGCTTCTGTAAAAGTCTTTATATTATTATAATTACAACTGATTTTTACCAAGGCCATACATAGATACAGAACTAGAATTTTTCCCTTTAATTGATTAATTTGTAAAACTCTAGCAACTGTAAACTTAAAGCCTACAAGAAGTGTAAGACCAACTGCAAACACATACTGTGCCCACACAAACCAAGACCACCAGTATTAGAGCCTAGTTTCATCAGCCTATGACCTGAGGCTCCATATTTCCCTGGAGACCTAAATCCACCTTACAACCACTTAGTCTTCTCTTTGCTTCAGCTATTCATATAGTTTCCTCCTAGCAACCGATGTAATGCTGATGTTGTGTTATCTGCTTTGAAAGGATACCATTATCTATCTATTCACAAACCAAACAGCATAAATGAATAAATCTGCATACGACATGTAAGACTACACCGACCTTTTTGAATTCTAATATCAAATGCATTTGCATTTGAAATGGTTTTCCACTATTGATGGTACTACTGATGGGCAATCAAAGATGAATGAAGCCTGCTGAGCATATCTATAGAATAAAGATGGAACATAGAGTATATGTTGAATGATTTTAGATTTGATCTTGTTTCTTGATTCACTGTCGCACTACCTTGCCCAATATGTCCTTTCTCTTTGTTAGGATACGCATTTGCTTTTGTTCCACTGAAAGCTTTGGTCACATTTTATTATTTTGATTGTTGATAATAAATCCAGTTTCAGTTGACAAAAACTTGAAAATGTCAGGCACTAATGACATTTACAGCCATGTGAAAAATAAAGTTTTCACAGTTCTGTAAAAAACTCAGTACATCCTTACTGCTTTCATAGGAATTAAGAGGGTAAGTAGCAGCCAGGTCCTGCTAATCAAATGCACCTGATTAATTGATCATCTGCAAGTGTGAGCACCTCTAGAAAAGCAGAAAGTTTTGGCAGTTTGCTGCTCTGGAACATTCAGGTGTGTGTTAACACAATGCCACAATCTTCCTAGGGGTGCACAAATCCCAGCAAATTCCCCCCAAGTTCAGACTGTCCAGTTGTCCAAAAAAACCCAAGAGCTACAGTGCCTTGCAAAAGTATTCATACCCCTTGAACCTTTACACATTTTGTCGCATTACAACCACAAACTTAAATGTATTTTATTGGGATTTTATGTGATAGACCAACACAAAGTAGGTCAATTTAGGTCAGATGAGACCTAAGTTGAACTTTTTGGCCTATATGCAAAACGCTGTGTGGCAGAAACCTAACACTGCACATCAACCTGAACACATCATCCCCACCGTGAAACACGGTGGTGGCAGCATCATGCTGTGGGGATGC
>VUQI01052853.1:0-11444 GCA_015106735.1 Paratilapia polleni | reverse complement strand
TACATCACCAAGTGCAATGCAAAGCATCGGATACAGTGGTGTAAAGCACGCCACCACTGGACTCTAGAGCAGTGGAGACGTGTTCTCTGGAGTGATGAATCACGCTTCTCCATCTGGCAATCCGATGGACGAGTCTGGGTTTGGCAGTTGCCAGGAGAACGGTACTCGTCTGACTGCATTGTGCCAAGTGTAAAGTGGAGGGGGGATTATGGTGTGGGGTTGTTTTCAGGAGTTGGGCTCAGCCCCTTAGTTCCAGTGAAAGGAACCTTAATGCTTCAGCATACCAAGACATTTGGGACAATTTCATACTCCCAACTTTGTGGGAACAGTTTGGGGATGGTCCCTTCCTGTTCCAACATGACTGAGCACCAGTGCACAAAGCAAGGTCCATAAAGACATGGATGAGTGAGTTTGGTGTGGAAGAACTTGACTGGCCTGAGCCAGGCCTTCTCGTCCAACATCAGTGTCTGACCTCACAAATGCGCTTCTGGAAGAATGGTCAAAGATTCCCATAAACATACTCCTAAACCTTGTGGAAAGCCTTCCCAGAAGAGTTGAAGCTGTTATAGCTGCAAAGGGTGGACCGACATCATATTAAACCCTATGGATTAAGAATGGGATGTCACTCAAGTTCATATGCGTGTGAAGGCAGACGAGCGCATACTTTTGGCAATATAGTGTATTTGTGCAGTGGATACACTGAGACGTCTGTGAAGCATGACAGTTATTTACATACGATCCAAATTGCAAGTGTCTTTGTTAAAACAGCTTCTCATGTTTTAGATAATATCCCCCCCTCTATGCATTTTCTTGAGTGTGTTTGATCATGAGTCTCCATCAGCCACCATCACATATCCTTTCTAATGCAGGCCTTGGAGGAAACCCTGTAGAATTAGATTAGGGATCCACTCATTGGTCTGTAATTACAGTCATGGCAGGTTGATCTACAGTAATAGTACAGTCTCTCTCATCCCCTTGGTTTGGCTGCTTTGTGATGTTTTTGTTGAATATCCTGTTTTACTATGTTACATATTACTATGCATATGGAGACTTAGTCATGTATCATATTTAATAGGCAATATGATATGAATAGTAGATTTAAAAAAAAATAAAGTCTTCTTGTTTTTTTTTTTCCAAAGAACATGTACTGACATCAGAAAATTTTAGCAAGAGCAGAAGCTGTGAATGTCTTCACTGACAAAGAAAAAGCAATAGGCAAAGGCCAAAACATTGTGTCCAGTTGACTCACCATAGCGATTTATTCTGTGAAGCCCCACTCTGCTGAAGAGAAGAAGTATTAATTTTACCTCACACGAATTCTCTTCACATTAGAAAGCTGTCTCCATTATTATTACTACAGCTGACAGTAAAAGACAGTGGAGCAGCATGTCTAAAGTAATAATGACAGCTCACACTCATTTCTATTTAATGAGACAATGTTTAACAGTCTCATATTCTCCACAGATCAGTCCTACATCATGTTAGGTAGATATCTGAGGATTTGTTTCGCGTCACTAACTTTTAAAGGTACAGTGCATAAAATGTCACCACTAGATGTCAGTAGATCGCAGATTCCAGTCAACTGAATTTTGTTTTCTTACCCCTCCCAATTCAAGTGCATAATCCTATGGTGGCTGCTGCAGGACAAAGAGTTTTAGTCAGCCAAGCAAGATCAAAAACATTAAACTTAGACTGTACCCCATAACGGCCGCGGTCGGCCAGTGTGTTTCTACTACTGTTTGTGTTTAAAAACATTTTTGTACACACTATATTTTAATATATTTGAATTAACATATTTGAATATTATCAACAACTAGCAATAAATCAGGAATAAAGAATGGATATGTGTCAATTCAATATTTTACGGTATTTTACGTTTTCACCCCAAAAACTCTGGCCGTTCATCTGTAGTGAGTGTAGGCTGTCAGTTCGCTGTTTACCTCAGCTGTCAGCATGCCGGGTGAGACGCGCCCACGTCTATTTACTCTGGAGGAGGCTGTAAAACCTTGTGAAAGGAGTCCAGTACGGGTCGATGAGTCAGTTAATTTCACTTCCGACTGATGACAGCGATACTGAGGTGAGTTGTTGAGGATATCCTGAACTTTTCTGTCGGTAAGCGCTGCTGTTTTTGCTGCTGTTAGCCGCTGTTAGTGAAATTTTCTTTGAAGTGGATCGAACATTGTTGGACTCGGACACTTAACGAATAAACTCTCATATGATGTGAGAATATAATCAAACTGTTTATCAGAATGAAAGTGTGATTTTTAGGACACTTGATCCTAACATTAGCTGGCATGATGTTAGCTTATAAACAGCTGTTGTTATTATTGTAGCCAGCTCATTGTCAGCTTTCCGGAGACTGGATAGCTGCATGTCTAATCTGTAAGTAATTGTGACAATATTGGGAATAAATAAGCATGTTTACCTAAATTTAGGTGTTTATCAGATTTCCCTTTTATTTCTGAATTCTCAGGAATCTGGATCATTTTAATAGAATTCTATTGGGGTATCCTTCTCTCTCTGCAACTCCTTCCATCTGGGAAAGGCTACTGTGCCAATATTTACTCTCTTGGTTTATTCCGATGCCGGTCGCGTTGTCTCTTTCCTTGGCGTTTTCGCTTCTTTGGTGAAGGGGACCCCTTCTCCGATGATAAAACATAGGTGTGATCCTTCATATTTTGAGTCTGAAGCTCCAGGCACGAATTAAAATTTGCCTCCACAGCACCCGAACGCCTACAAGTTCTCTTCTGCTCTGCCTTGGCATACTACTTTTGTGTCCGGTCACTAGCCACATACATAAAACGTGATTAGGCGGAACAGCGATGTCCATCTTGGCCACAGTATTCAAGATGACGGTGCAACATGGCAGCTTCCACAAACCGGCTCCCACCTCTATGTAGTTTTAATGGAGTAATTCTAAGTTTATGAGAATGCATCAATTTGTTGAAGGCGTATTTACACAGTAATCATTGTATATGTATGACTACAATATTCTGTTTTTCTTTTAAATAACCTCAAAAAATTACTAACTGTACCATTAAGCTTTATATATCTACTGTTATACATAGGTGGCCTTTTAATAGTCTGGTTATCAATCATACAACTTTTGTCAGATTTCTGTACTACTGCTGTCTTTGAATTCAGCAAATTGTCCCTTTACAACTTTTTTTGTTTGTTTTTTTAATTCTCTTTCTAAATTCCCCTCGTGAAGAATACCTTGTTGAAGAGTCTTTGATGGCTTTTGTTTTTGTAGTCTTATACACATCAAAAAGGGACTGTGGAACAAACAGAAACAAATGGAACAATTTTTAGAATCAAATAAATTTTTTTTTATTTATTTTGCTTTGAAATAGTAGAATGAAATAAATTAAGGTAAGATAATTTGCTATGTAGCAATAGCATTAGCAGCTAAATTTAATTTTAAAACAGTTTAAGCTCGAGATTAGAATAATAGTTTAGTCCTGCTCATCTTTTTTTACGATTTAAATTTATTTTATGTATGTTTTTATGTGTGTGCGTGTGTGTGTGTGTGTGTGTGTGTGTGTATAAAACATCTGTTCCTTAGTTGAAGCGTAGCAGCACCCACTGGCCCCTTGCCAGCCATGATTCATGTGTGGCTGTGTGTGCATGTAATTTCATCATAAAGTAGTAGTACATCTGTGACTTTGTTGCTTATTTCTGCTGCACTTTTTTTTTAATGAATCTCTCTTGCAATCATAATCAAAATATATTAATTATACTTGCATCTTTTGCTGTGCGCATTCATATCTTAATGATATAAATGTCCTCCATTCTCTCATATCTGGTCGTAGTAGAGACTTATTGCCCCTGGCAGCATCTCTCAAATGCTGCTGTGATCCATTTAGTAGTTTCCCAGGGAGCAGAGCTTCATCAGTCAAACACAACTTATGTAAGTTTTTGTTGCTATAAACGGTTCAGCCTCCTGTGACATGTTTCTCTGACTGTGATTTATTTATTTTCTTCACACCAGGTGAACATTAATTTATATCAAATAATTCAACACCTTAGTGAACAACAAATTGGTCGGTCTTGATTGATCAACAGAGACATTAATTAGACTTTGTTCAAATGGAGACCATCATTAATGAATGAGCCTAACACTCATTCAGGTAGACTTGACTGAGTGTGAGGCTCCATTTCCCAATTTTACTCCAACTTGAATAATGTTTTTATGGTGTGTTGTGTCTCAGAATGAAAACACTGCACCACAGCCTTTGTTAACAATATCACATTCATCACAGTTTATTTAATGTGCTATGAAAATTGTCAGTGTAACATTAGACCAATGTCAATGACGGTCAAAGCATCTATTTGCTAGCATGATGCATCACTGCCAACTCCAGTAATGGACTTACTGAGCAACATATCGAACATCAGCTGAATGACAGCCATCCTTCTGCTGTTGACTGACTGGAGACAACCAGTTGGCATGGTCTATGGGTACTGGATTGTTAAATTAGAGCTCAGTGGACTAATGGTCTCGCCAGTCTCATGTTAGATAGGTTTTTATAAGCTGTCAGTCCAAAACCTCAGCTTCATCTGTTCATTTCTGCAGCACCAAGCTGTCAATCCTCTCTCACACACTTTCACTCATGAGGGTTTCAGCAGTCTAATGCATGTGCATGAGAATTAGGAAATACAGTATATAGTAATGATATTAGCTGTCAGTCCACAGCTTCACACTTTTGTGTTTACTTCTCTATAAACAACCTCACTGTCCTCTTCGTATTTCAAGCTATGAAAAGAAAATTATTAAGATCATTACACACATTCCAGTGATCTTATATACACCTGCAGTATGCTCACTCTCTCTCTGTCTCTCTCTCCCTCATACATACACGCACACACACACACTTCTTGACATCACACCTTCTCACTTGGGCTTTAGCTATGGGAATACAGCAGCTAGATTAGCATAATAAATGAATGTCAGACATATTTATCCAGTCAGTCCAGTCTCACAGCAGCAAAGCTACAACCAGCCCTTTGTCTTTAATGTGGCCCCTGCTATTAGCATTAGCACAGCTGACCACTCCGTAGATAGCATTACTCATCTTGGCATCATTACCACCATAGAAAAAAATAGGATATTGCCAATAGCATCTAACATGTCACACTCATAGACTAAATATAATTTCCCAACTTTTGTGATAAATAAATTATTTCTTATTCTTATAAAAGACAGATGTAGCCTCTGTATCCACACCAATTGTTTTTGGACTGCATTGTGAAGCCTCAACAGAAGCGTCCGCATTTGGATGAGAGGGTGGAGTTATCAGATAATGCTAGCAAGCTTGATTAACAAGCTGCATTATGAACTGTATACACAAACACATATCTGCCACTTAGTGCCAAGTAACAGACTAATAAAATGTTAGAATTTCACTCAGCAAAACTGAAAGACAAAGTTTTTGGCCAATCTGTACATCACAGCAAACAATATTACCACCGACAACACAAACATAGTTGAGAAAAAAAGTTCAGTGGCTTAGCAGAGATGAGGCATAGCAGACAGCTATCGGTTACAGCTCTCTGTGTCGACACACCTGTCAGTCAGAGCAGCCACACCCCTGTTTAAGCCTTACCAGTATCCAAATGATGACTTGAGTAAATAAAATCACCCTTCGTACAATGAGTTCATGGAGATCAAAACTGTTTTTGTACCAGGGTGTAATCACTCTTTTTAATGCTGTGTAGTTGGGCATTTTAACATGAGTTTCTGGGTTAGCTTGTGGAGGCAGCATCAAGTGGCCCTTAAGGTAACTGCTGTTTTGGCACTTCTGCATTGGCTGTGTTTAATAATAACTCTTAATTTAGTAATGCCTACTAAGCACTCATATGTTGGGTCAGAGTGTCAACATGTTGCTGGATGCTTGGATGCTGCCCCTTCTTTTATTTTTTTTAATTTATTTTTTTATATATAAATTTGCTGGCAAAAGTGTCCTAATCTTGCTTTAGGTGGCTGATTGTGTCATTGTACTCAAACACACTTCGCAGCTTCATTTTCTATTTACCACATAAGGAAATATTATCAATTAAACTTTTTTATTTGACTTGTTTTAATAGTTTTTATATTTTTTTATATTTCAAAAATTATGATTCAAAGAAACCAGAAAAATAATGGAAAGAGGAAGAAAAGAAAAAAAAAGTATTATAACATATAAATGCCATACATGTAAAGACACCTAAACTTCATATCAGATAGTTTAGACACTTTATTGTAGTACTATACAAAGACTTTTGTACAGTACTGCATATTCTTTCTCCATACATTTACCCACACATATGCAGTATTGTACAAATGTGTTTTTGGGCTTTTGATTTCTTTGAACTGTTCTTTTTCCATGGTGGAATGATTGTACAGCATACATCTTTAATGACTTTAAAAACCAAGAACTGGGTGCACAAGTTTGAATTTATTTTGGATTTTCTCTAATCCACACAGGGTCAAAAGTATAAATACACCCCCACTAATATTTGGTTAAATGTCCCTTGGCAATTTGCACCTTGACCAGTTGCTTTTGGTAACAATCAACAAGCTTCTGGCATAATTCTGGCTGGATGTTTGACCACTCTTCTTAGCAAAATTAGCAGAGTTTATTTAAATTGATTGGTTTCCTGGCACACACCCAGCTTTTAAGCATAGTCCACAAATTTTCAATTTTAGCCTGCTTTACCCATTCCAAAACCAGTTCTGATGTGTGTTTGGGATCATGGTCCTGTTGGAACACCCAATTGTGTCCAAGTTTCAACTGTCTAGCTGTTGATTTGAGGTGAAGTTGAAAAATTTGGAGGTAGTCCTCCTTCTTTATTATTCCATCCACTTTGTGCAATGTACCAGTACCATTGGCAGCAAAACAGCCCCAGAGCATGATACCACCACCACCATGCTTGACAGTTGGTGCAGTGTTCTTAGGTTTGAAAGCCTCACCTTTATTCCTCCAAACATACCTCAAAAGCTCAATCTTTGTCTCATCTGACCATCAAACTTTTCTCCAGAAGGCATTTGACTTATTCATGTCAGCAGCTGCAAATTTCAGTCAAGCTTGAAGATATTGCTTTTGAAGCAGGTGCTTCTTTCTTGATCGCCACCCTCTCATTCCATGGCAGTGTAAAACTCGCTTTACTGTGCACAGTGATGCTGGTGTTCCAGCACTTTCCAGTTTCTAGGTCTACTTCCAGACCTTGGCAAATTGGTGACAAATAACTTGTACTTAGGTACAATTGTTGAAACTGATGATCTTGGAATCTGCAGTTATTTAGAAATGGCTCCATTAAGCTCCTGGAATGGCCTTCCCAAAGCCCCGAACACAAACCTATTGAAAATTTGTGGACTATGCTTAAAAGCTGGGTTTGTGCCAGGAAACCAACCAATTTAAATGAACAATTCTGCCAAGGAGAGTGGTCAAATATCCAGCTAGAATTAAGCCAGACTTTTTTTTTTTTTTACATTGGAAGCTAAGGTTAAGGAAGGATCATGATCTGGTTTAATACTGAAAATGTCCAGTGTGACTTGAGACAGATGTTGTACACTACATTTGGTTTGCATGTTTGTATGCTTAAACATGCTTAGTTACGTAGAAATGAAGAGAGCCTTTCACTATAGCAAGAACCAGACTCTGGCACCAAGGTATTTTTCATTACAGTTGGAAACTGAGAGAAGCTCTGTTGTGGATTTAAATGTCTGCTAAAGACAATCTGGAGTGAATGATTTGACTTATAGTATGTAACTCGGTTAGTCTGACATTTCATTTGTTCCCATAACAGAGGCCTACCTAGCAATCAAAGATTAATGAGTACATTAATGCCATTTTGACACTATTTGACACATTATTTTGAAACTGTTCCTAATAACCCAGTATGCCATTTGAGATGTCATTGAAGCCAGATGATATTACTTTCCTCACATATGAAGCTTCCCTGACAGTAAATGCAAGAAGGGAATCCAGTGAAAACATCGTAGCATGGGCCATTTGAATGATCTGGGACAAATTAATGAAGCTTCAATTGAAACTGACTGAAGTCATATGTTCTAAGTGGGACAGTTGTAGATTTGCTACATTGCTTAGTTTTTTGAGACTTTTTCTTCTGTATCTTTTCTTTGTGTGTGTGTGTGTGTGTGTGTGTGTTTCTGTGTGTGTGAGAGATGCTGTCCCATGCTTCCTGATCTTGTTTTCCCATGTGATGTGTTATTGAGAGAAATGCTTAAGTGTGACTCCTGGCTCTAGCGAGGAGCTCTGTCACTTGGAAAATGTTTGGTGAAAATGCAAATAGAACAGGATTAGCTTGGAGTGATGCAGACCCAGGCAGCTGGAGAAGAATAGCTGAGAGACAATTACAGGGAGAGTCTAAATTGTACTTCTCAGTCTGGTCATTCATGTAGCAGTCTCTTATCACTCATATTTTCTTTGGATGCCCCCATATGTGTACATGTGTATGTCCTCCATCTTTATATCCATGCCTCCAGCAATGGATAGATGCATGAGTACTCCATTATGTTCTTCAGTTTTGCTGAAAGCATGTCTCATTTGTCAATCGATTATGTTGTGTTCAGTTTTCTGAGTAAACATTAGTTAAAAGCAAAAGAAAAACAATAATCTGTCCTGGTTAACCATTTGGATGATAACAAGGAAAAAAAGAGATAAAATGCCAGGAGATATGAATAAGAGGGAAAAAAGAAGATGAAGTATTTTGAAGCTCAAATGATGTAATGTGCCACAGAAAAACCTCTGTGAAGTCATTCAGTCAAAATAAATAGTTAACGCGACACAGCAGAGTGAACTTTTTACCAATAAAAGACGCTTTGAAATGCAACCCAAATGAGTCTGAAAGATAAAATGTTTCTATTACTGGTTAAATACCACTGTTGGATAAAGTTCCAATTTTGATTTGATGCTAATTTGCCTCAGAGCTTGCCCAGGACCAGTGTATCTCAAATGTACCCTAAAAGAATTTTCTGACATGTAGCACTTTAAATCCATCGAGCAATTACACATGTACTGAAGCTAAATTACACATTTCACTCACTTTGACTGATAGGTAAGGATAAATATAGAGACGGATGCAAAACTTAATAACCATGTTACAGAGAAAGTACAACGTGTGCAGGTAAAAAAGAAAATTGTTCAGGTTCACATGGTTGATAACTCAAATTTTGTCAATTGTTTTCCTCCAGGTTCTGGCCTTTTCCTCATGTCTTCTTTTGGGGTACAGTTCAGATTTTCCAGAAATGTTTTTGATCAAACTGCAAAATTTTCAACTTAAAAAAGCTGCCAATTGAAATCCAGAGCAGCTGGATCCAGAGTGTGGTAGTTAAGCATGGAGCAAAAAATGCTGCTGCTCAGCTTCCATTCTCAGGCAGCACTATCACTCAGCATTCAGCATCAGTGGTGTTCATTGGCTCTTGTGGCAGTTTCAGGCCTGTCTCTCTCCGCTTGTCTGCCCTGGATGTGGGGCAGACAAGCAAACCGACTGACTGTCCCCTCAAGCCTGCTCTACTGCCAATTCATAAAATACTTGGACCCCCAAACACACAAAGGTCAGAGGCTGCACTCCTCCAGCATTTATTGTTTTAACAGTTATAAACTGGATATGTAGTTTTAAATCTTGCTTCTGTAGTCCTCTGACTACAAGAAACCCATTATACTCTCAGAGTTTTTTCAGAGCTTTGTTGAAAAAAGAGATTGAACAACATGGAGAGAAAGAAAGACATACTGCTTGTAAGCAAACAGAAGATGCTGACAGGGCAGTACAGTTCTTCTTTCAGTTATTGCAATCAATAAAAACTAGATCAGTCTTCCGAAGCAGTCAATGATCTCAACTGGACCTCCATTCAATAATAATAAACACTAATTCATGTTCATACAGAGGGTCATGGATTCAGGGTTAGCTGCAGTTCATTTTCTGAGCACTGATTTGACTGTGGTTGTTCCATTCACTATCTATTACATTTACTACTGCAGTATGTGAGTTTGATATGAATCAGTGAGTAAAATGGAAGATGTGAAAGTTTATGAAGGGGAAGATTTAAATATTCTTGAATCTGAACTATTAGGCTAAATGATTTTATTCATGTTATTACTGTCATGACATGCAGTGCTCTGCATAGTACAGATTTAGAAATGGGAGTAAGTGTGTCTGATCATGGCCACTTTTTCCATGTTGAGCGTTAGCCTGCACCAAACTTATTTAAAATACATGTGACATAGTTGTACCACAGGAATTTGTATCCTCTCATGTTGTCCTTTCTGCTTCTATAGTCCTCTTTAAACAAGGTGGGCAAGCATGCTTTTCAAAGTTAAAGACAACTGCCCTGACATTCAGGACTTTCAACACAATGAGATGATCAAGGTGTTTGACTGCCAAGTAGTAAAATAGAAACACTGAATATAAATTTCCCTTGAATAATAATTAAAAAAAAATGTTTTACTTCTCCACATGAATGCTTACTTTTCACCAGAACTGATGTGGGGAAGTGGAGTGTGGTTCAGTGTGATTTAAGAGGAGCTCAAAGAATCTCTTGTCCCTTATACATCTAATGAAGCTGAATCTTAAGAACGCTTGAGTAGATGTAAGCTATTTTCATGCAAAATCAGGCTTTGTGTAGCCCCATTTTATATAACCCAGGTGAAGGCCCTAATTATCCAAAATTGCAGAGAGATGGCACACTTGATGGTCAAAAGAACACATTTAAATTTGCTTGGACAAGAAACATGATGTGAATCTGACTGATCAGGATGACTTTACCCATCTGTTTTTGTTGGTTTCAGTCCCTCTTCTCTACTTTCCAATTCCTCTGTCCTTTTTAGAATCATCTGTCTTATGAAATTTGTGTAGAGGAGGTGTATGAGTCTCTCTGTTTAGACGTACTGATGTCATGCTTTGATACTCCACTGAAATCACCAGCTTGCTGGGGAATTTAAAGTACTGTTTGTTTTTCTTTATTGCGATTTAGTGCCAACATTTGAATTGCACATGAGCTCATACCAATGGGCCTGAAAGTTAACATTATGTTACATCCAAAAAAATCAACATGTCTGTAAAATAGTTCAATTCAATTCAATTTTATTTATATAGCGCCAAATCACAACAACAGTCGCCTCAAGGCGCTTTATATTTTAGGGTAAAGACCCTACAAATTAGACAGAAAACCCCAACAGTCAGACGACCCCCTATGAGCAAGCACTTGGCAACAGTGGGAAGGAAAAACTCCCTTTTAACAGGAAGAAACCTCCGGCAGAACCAGGTTCAGGGAGGGGCAGCCATCTGCCGGAACCGGTTGGGGATGATGGGAAACAGAAGAGGGCAGAGGGAGACAGGACAAAAGACACGCTATGGGAGAGAGACAGAGTTAATAATGGAGAGTGAAAGGAAGTGAAGAAGAGGAAGTGCTCAGTGCATCATGGGAAGCCCCCAGCAGCCTA
>VUQI01052820.1:0-11529 GCA_015106735.1 Paratilapia polleni | reverse complement strand
CTTGAGGCGACTGTTGTTGTGATTTGGTGCTGTACAAATAAAATTGAATTGAATTGAATTGAAACGGGCCATCCCCAAACTGTTCCCACAAAGTTGGGAGTATAAAATTTTCCAAAATGTCTTGGTATGCTGAAGCATTAAGAGTTCCTTTCACTGGAACTAAGGGGCCGAGCCCAACTCCTGAAAAACAACCCCATACCATAATCCCCCCTCCACCAAACTTTACACTTGGCATAATGCAGTCAGACAAGTACCGTTCTCCTGGCAACCGCCAAACCCAGACTCGTTGGATTGCCAGATGGAGAAGCGTGATTGGTCACTCCAGAGAACACGTCTCCACTGCTCAAGAGTTCATTGGCAGCTTTACACTACTGCATACGACACTTTGCGCTTGGTGATGTAAGGCTTGGATGCAGCTGCTCGGCTGCAATATAGTGTACTTTGGGTCCCTTAGTACCAGTTGAGCATTGTTTAAACACCACACCCCATCTTTTTCTGACCATGTCCATGTTCTTTAAGCTCGGGTCCTCCATCAGAGGCCTGGGAGTTTGAGGGTTCTGCGCAGTATCTTAGCTTTTCCTAGGACTACACTCTTCTGGACAGAGACCTCTGATGTTGTGCCTGGAATCTGCTGGAGCCACTCTTCCAGTTTTGGGGTTTCAGTTCCTAATGCTCCTATTACCACTGGGACCACATTGGACATCGTTCTCGTGCTCCTTCTTTCTGATGTTGCTGTCTGCTGGGATTTCCATATCTGTCACAGATGTTGTCTTTAGTTCTTTGTCAACCATCACTATGTCTGGTTGGTTGGCCAGCAGCTGTTTGTCTGAAACTTGAAGTCCCACAGTACCTTAGCCCTGTTGTTCTCAACCACCTTCGGTAGAGAGAGTGTCAAGCAGAAGGCCCACAGTGATTTGAGATGGAATGGCCATGCTGTTAACAGCCCACTTATTTGTGCTACCAGGTGTTCATAAAGTGCCTTTAGCTTCTTTAGCTAGTAGGCGTGGATCGTGTCAGCTCTTCATTCCGGAGACTCATTGTTAGATGTCTGCTTTTCTGATGTTGACTGGTTCTTGTTCTGGGAGGTTGCTGTGGTCTGCTGTGGTCCACCAGCCACTTGGTGTTGGCGTTGTGTGACGCCTCTTTCTTCCAGATATTCTTCCAGTATTGCTCAGTTTCAGCTCTAGGTGGGTCTGCTCTCGTATTGTTGTTCCCTTGTAGCTGAGAGTACACCCTGGATGGATCTTTGAAGAACGGGCCGTTTTTTTTGACTGGCATAGTAGCATTCTATTAATTCCATATTCTCAGTCCTTGTCCATGTATGCCTTGTTCCAGTAGCCCACTTCTCATCAGTATGTCGTGGTTCCCCAACACGTCACGTGGACATCTGAGCCAGTATGACTTTAGTTATGTGTCTCTGGCTCATGTTCCAGGGTAGGCTTGGATAGCACTGGGAGTCTAGCCTGGGGACCCTTACTGGATGCATGCTGTGACCAGAATTTGAATTTATTGTCCCAAAGACGGTAATGTTGCCACTGCATTATCCAGCTAGTAATAGTAATTGGTTAGTAAATTAGTTGCCATGCCTACAAAATGGGGGAAAAAAAGACTAGTGCTTGTGTTAATACATGTTATTAAATTACTGGTCTCAAAGTTGAAACAAGTGACCCAAGTGATTTGCAGATGCTGCTTACAAGTTCTGTCCACGATGATTTGGAGTACTCAAACAAAACTGGCTCTACGCCAGCATTGCTTCAGTTGAAAAGTTGTCTGCTGTATATAAAATAATCAGAAAATGATTATCTGTACACTAAATTCTCTTTTACAGGTTGTAAAGCTCCACACCAAACTTGGTAAGCCCATTCCATCTACTGAGCCCAGTATGGTCACTCAGACATCTTCCACCACTACAGCTGCTCCCAGCAAGACCACCACGGCTACCTTGAGCAGTTCCAGTACCACCAGCTCTCCATGTGTGGCTGCCTCCTCCTCCCCTGCCACCAGCTCTGGCTCCTCCTACCTGAGGCCTATCAACCTGGTTAGCAGTGGCATGACAGGTGTCAAGAACCCCCAAGCCAACAACCTCTCTGCTGCCAGTGCTGCCTCAGTTGGGAAAAAAGTCAACACCCCCAAGATCAACTTTGTAGGTTAGTAAGCACATGTTTAGACTGCAGTGCTCTTCTGTCTCATTTGCTCCTTTTCATAAAAGATTTGAACAAATAGTTTTGCAGAAATAAAACAGTCCTACTTTATTTTTGAAGAGCATTCCTGTTGATTGAACAACAACAGAAAATATGTTGCTTTTTATTAGAAATTGATGTACAGTTGGGTCTGAAAATGTTTGGGCAGTGACAGTGGTCATAATTTTAGTTCTGAATACCACAGCAGTAGATTTGAAATTAAACAATCGAGATGCAAGTTCAGATTTTACCTTTTAATTCAAAGGTTAAAAAAAATGATAAAACATTGTATTAACTGTTTAGGAAATACAGCCTTTCCCCCAATTTTCATTGTAATCGGATAATAGATAGATAAAAGTGCTGTATGAATGTATGTGTGACTGGGTGAATGTGGCCTGTAGTATAAAGCGCTTTGAGTACACAAAAACTGAGTAGAAAAGCGCTATATAAGTACCAGTCCATTTACCATTTAATTAGATTTGAATTTAAATTTATTGTAAGGGCGTACAGAGCCAGAATTGTGAAATTTGTGTCCCTGTCCAAACCTTGTGGACCTAACTAGATTTAAAATCTGCAGACATTCAGTACAAGGAGGTGAGGGGTGTGTGTATAAGTAGTAAAATAAAGTAACAAGTAATGTGTATTACGTTACTGTTTTTAGTAACAACCCCAACACTGGCTATTTCTGATGAAAATATTTTGTCAAATATTATTTGACAAATGCATTTATTTTGAAAATCCCCCTAAATAACAGGAGCTGTGAGTTGTTAAATTCTGAGTACAATTAAGTTTAAATTTTTAGATTGAGTGGTGAATAAATAACAGTGTAATTTGTGACATGCAGGTGGGAACAAATTACAGACCACAGTTAAGATGGAAGAATCTAGAGCAGAGGCCAAAGTAGAGGCCTCTAAGCCTGCGACACTCTCTTCAGGGTCTCAGGACCCCAAGAGTGATGTTCTAGATTCTCTTTCCACATCGGCCCTGGCTGCACTGCAGAGTGATGTCCAGCCTGTCGGCCATGACTATGTTGAAGAAGTAAGTTTTGACAAATTGGTGCATACTTGCATAGAATAAATGCATTCAAACTTGGAGCGTAAGATGTGAATTTCTTTTCTAGGTCCGAAACGATGAAGGCAAAGTTATCCGCTTCCACTGCAAGTTGTGTGAATGTAGTTTCAATGATCCAAATGCAAAGGAGATGCATCTAAAAGGTCGGCGGCATCGCCTCCAATACAAGGTTTGTCTTTTACTACTCCCCAAAATTATAATGCAAACTGAAACTTATCATTGTCCATGGAGCAGGAAATGCTCTTTTGATAACATATCTGGTCTTAATACACACCTGAGCAAAGTGATTATCTTTGTGAACAGAGAAGGCGGGACAACTTTCCTGTGGGGTTTGAGCAGTGCAGAGGTGAACTGATCTGTGATTGGTCACATATTGTCACATACAGTACTGTGCAAAAAGTTTTGAGCCTCCTAATCTCTATATTTTGTTTCCAAGAAGCGAGACATTCCCATTTCTTTAGTTGAATCTATGAAAAATACTAAAGATAACAGTTTGACAGACATAAAATAGTATTTTTGCACCAACAAGGTGATTCCCAAAGAGCTATTAGCAGAAAACTTGGCATATCTCAACATGATGTGCAGTGTGTCATTAAAAAATTTGAGGAAACTGGACAAGTGGACAAAAGAAGTGTCAGGCCTGGAAAACTATCTAGAGCAGATGAACAGTATCTGAAAGTCATGTCCTTAAGAAATAGGAAGAAATCCAGCAAAGACCTGAGAGATGCATCTGGCCCTTCAGTTGATCCATCTACTATTCACTGAAGCCTCATCAAAAATGGTCTCAGTGGAAGGGTGACTGTCAAGCCATTCTTAAAGAAGAGAAACGGGGAGAAAAGGCTGAAGTATGCCAAATTACACAAGAACTGGACTGAAATATGGAGAGATGAATGAATCCAAATTTGAAACTTCTGGTTCAAATCGTGATCAGTATGTACGTAGGAGGTCAGAGAGAGGTACAGCAGTGTGTGTCTACAGCCATCTGTAAAACACGGTGGAGGCTCTGTCATGGTTTGGGGCTGTTTTTTGTTTTTGGAACAGATCAGCGATTGGGGGGAAAAAAAAAAAAGCAGAACATTGGAATGAGCCTTAGATTTATGATTGGTATAGGGCTTGATTGCATGTATTTATTTATTTAGGTTTGTTTTGTTTTTTAGAAAAAGGTAAACCCAGATCTGCAGGTAGAAGTTAAACCCAGCATCCGAGCCAGAAAGATTCAGGAAGAGAAGATGAGAAAGCAGATGCAGAAAGAGGAGTATTGGAGAAGAAGAGAGGAGGAGGAGCGTTGGAGAATGGAGATGAGGTATGGCTATGGTCTTTTGTTATCAGTGGGTGAAGACGGTGGAATCATGTTTCCACCAGATGCTTTTTCAAAAGCAGTAACCCTTTGTAGAGAAGACGCCATGGCCACATCTGGATTGTAAGGCCATTTTTTTTTTTTTTTTTTTTTTTTTTTTTTTTTTTTTTTTCGTTTCCTTTTTCTGGTCCTGTTGTGTAAAATTGGTTGTTAAATCTTACTTCTGTAATGTACAATCAAGTTATATACTTTTTCACAACCTGTGCTATAAGAATATGTGCGCTGCTATAATGTCACATGAGTGTAAAAAACATCTTAAAGATGAAAAATAGTGGGATGGAAGTTGAATCTCTCAGAATTGGAATCTTATGCAGTTTATTCAGACATGGCATTCAGGGGCATTTAAAAAAAAAACATTCTACCTAAGACATGCCAAAATCCATGTGTATAGATAGTGTATGTGTTCATTCATTCAAAATGGTAATGATGCATATGGCCACTCCTTACTTCAAAGTAGACTGGCTAATGTGCTAGTTGGACTGTCAGTTCGTCCAAGAATGGGTCCCTCCTGCTTTGGAGAGATTTAGTAAAGGTTAGATTATCCTGGAAAGAAAGGGAGAGGGAAAAAAAAAAGAAAAGCCTTATCAGATGCAATAGACTGGACTGGACTGTATTGTACTCCGAGACCTGCTTTTGCAAACCTGTAGCGAGTGCAAGAGCAGCAGTTAGTTCTCAATATTTTCTTTAGCCATGTAACACATACACAGTGCTTTCATGTGTTTTTGATTTGCAAGTACATTCCTTTGCAATGTGATTGTTGTCTGTGATAGCAGTCCCAGCTTCATTTCTAAACAGAACTCAATTTTAATTAGTGGCTGCAGATTTTATACAGGGCTTAAACGCATGTTGTTTAGTGCTAGGGACTAGGGAAAACTTCTTCATACTACAATAATTCAGCAAAGTCTATGCTAAGAGCACTGAAGCACTTGTGCAAAATTGTGCAAAAGCAAGACGCTTGATGTCAGATTTACCTTCAGTTTGTCCATCTGTAAACTAGACAGATTATATATTTTTAAACTTGGAAGGAGACAAACTGTGGTTTACATTTTCAGGCGTTATGAAGAAGACATGTACTGGAGACGTATGGAGGAGGAACAGCACCACTGGGATGAGCGGCGTCGTATGCCAGATGGAGGATATCCACAAGGCCCTCCTGGCCCTCCTGGTCTACTCGGAGTCCGCCCTGGCATGCCTGGCCTGCAGCCTCAGGGGCCAATGGTAGGATGTTTTTTGCAGAGTCGTTCAGTATTTTGTCTGGCACCATACATGGGTGACAGAGGGAGTGTATAGTAGATCTACAAAAATAGTTAAATACACCTCCCATCTCTCTTACTTTAACCCATTATTTAGGAATCATTTTTACAGTTTTTGTGTCTGT
Organism: Paratilapia polleni; assembly: GCA_015106735.1. Lineage (NCBI taxonomy): Eukaryota > Metazoa > Chordata > Actinopteri > Cichliformes > Cichlidae > Paratilapia > Paratilapia polleni. Next base: position 5,543 of record VUQI01052820.1, on the reverse strand, counting down.
CTGTGCAGGTCACATGTAATGTCAAGAATACCAACATGGTATCTGTGAATAGAGAGAAACAATTAAACTGTCAGCCTTAGTCAAAATATTTAATGGCATACTTTACATGCATAACTGCATACGTTACATGTAAAATCTCCACCATTGTATTGCAACAACTGGGTTGTTTTTCAGTTTGTAATTGCTTGAAAATGGCAGCTTCCCTTATTAGAGGTTTGTTCTAAGAAATTGGAATGTTCTCAATATTGGAATGAATTAATGATCTGTAAGTACTGATGGTAACATAGTTTGTCCAAGACCAAGAGGCCAGTGCTTGTTGTACCAGTACCAGTGGTCCTCAGTACCATTCCAAGACATAAGCTTCTACCTTTAAGTTGCCTAACATATCCACTTCATTCAAATAGTGTTTTAACAGTCTTATAGTTACATTAGTAGAGGATAAAATCGTAAATTTAAAATGCAACTTGTATGTTTGTTACAGCAGTTTAAACTTTAGTTTTGATGTTCTTCATCTCAACTTGGTCATTAATAAAACCTGAACCTGTTTTGAACCATTACGTCTTTTCAGCCTCCACGCCGGCCTGACTCTTCAGATGACCGCTATGTCATGACCAAGCATGCAGCCATCTACCCCTCAGAAGATGAGCTCCAGTCCATCCAGAAAATTGTGTCAATTACAGAACGTGCACTCAAACTAGTATCTGACATAATTACAGACCAGGACAAGACCAAAGAAGAAGACAAAGAGAAGAAAGAACCAGCAAAAGACAGGTCTGTGTGTGGGTGAGGATCCTTGGTCTTTCTCGTTAAGAAATGCAAGCAGAACTGTGTCTTTATTGTCTTTTTCACTTGCATGTTTACCTCTTTAATTTACATATACCCCCTTTTCTACCAAGGCTGTTTGATGGTCAGTTTGGAGCCAGTACCTAATCTCAAATCATTTGTTTGTGTTTTGAAAACCAAAGAGCCGGCTCTGTGGAAGAAAAACTGGTTTGAGAATGTTAACATTTACCTGAGAACCACTTATTCCAAGGGCTGAAGTCAGTGTTCTCATGAGACCAAAATAACTCTGTTTTCTTGTTTTGTTTTTTTTTTTTTGGTAATGACAGTTGAAAACTAACAAAAAAAAAAAAATAATCTGAGCTAATTTAGCATCTTGCCAGCCTAATCAAAAGCACATGGTGTAGTCTGCTGTTGTGGTGCTAGCACTGCTGGGAAAACTGAAATCTACACAGTAATGTAGTCACATGGCTTTCTATCTCATGAAAAACTAAACCAGTTCTTTAGAGGGTTTGCAAGTTGAACTGTTGCTGTTGTCTTTTGCTCATTTCCCCTTCCTATCGTTCTTGTGTAACTGCCCAGAGCCCTGAAGGGAGTGATGAGGGTTGGAGTCCTGGCCAAAGGCTTGCTTCTTCGTGGGGACAAGAATGTCAACCTAGTCCTGCTCTGCTCTGAGAAGCCCACAAAGAGCCTCCTCACCTCCATTGTGGAGCACCTCCCCAAACAACTAACAGTAATATCCTCACAGATGTCACACCACACTTCATTTCTGCAGGGGCAACTTTTATAGACACCTGCACAGAGAGCATAACTCTCTAATTTTTAGCTCAGGGCACACGAGCAGAATGTCTGAAGTAATTATAGTGTTGAACAGCACCCCTTTCTTTTTATAAAAGTCACTTTCTTTCATCAGATTGCCTAAATATTTACTTTTGAATATGCTTCATAGAGTACTCTATATTAGATGTGGGCCAAAGTACTAATATGGCAGTCTATCATATGATGCATTATTGATGCACTTGCACCAGATATCAGTATTTTTATTAAAATAGTGCCCCACCAGAGACTTACCAGGTCACTGCATCAAGACTCCTGTTCAATTTACCCTCATTCATTTCATAAAGTTCACCATCTTGAAGTGAAGAAGAAACCCAGATTTTCTTGCACTGAATTACAGAGTTACTGTATGGTGATACCATGGTTATCATGGGCAGGCAGACTAGGGGTGGGAATCAGAGTAATGTCACAATTATAAAGCTAATTCTCTTTCAAACATTTGTTTCAGTGTCTCACTAGGGGGAACGCTCGCTCAGCGTTGTCCTCAGAGGCCTCTATATCATTACTCCAGGCAGTACTGGCTGGCAGTCATGACACTTGGGTCAAGGAGGGGCCACCCTCTTCCCTATAAAAGGGGTGGACACAGCATCAATCATCATTCAAATTCCTTTTCTCACTTTACTCGGAAACCTCCTCTTCCGTGACTGCTAACATGAGTGCTAGCTTAGCAGCAACCCGAATCAGAAACTCTTACTGTTCTGTGGTCCAAGGCTGAACGCCTGCAGTCTTCCCAGGCTGAAATTGGTCACCACCACTATGAGGGCATTGAATGCTTCGTTGCTCCTGCTAGCCTACTCGGCGGAGCTCCAGGACCAGGTAACTTTGCCAAATTCGATGCTAGTGAGCTGTGGGAAGAGCCTGGGCATTGTTACAGACCAGTGTCTCCACCTCGCTAGAGCAGCAGTGCAGGCGGCAGGGAGAACTCTCAGCATCGTCGTCCTGCAGGAGAGGACAAGATGGCTGAATTTGCCGGGGCTCATGAGAAACACAACATCCTAGATGAGCGCATCGACCCCACTGGCCTTTTTGGGACCGCCTGCCACCATGCAGCTGGCCCTGGGTTGCAAAACCTGGTTTTGCCACAAGATGGAGCCAACGCACCTCCCATTGTGGCTTCCACGGCTTTGGGCCCTCTTTCAGCAAGAATAGCGAGATGGCGAGCTCTCGCTGCGCCAGAGTGGGTTGTGAGGACATTAGAGAGAGGCTGTTGCTTACAATTTGCAACCACCCCTCCCAAATTTCACCGAGTGATTTTCTGTCTTGCAAAAGGAGAGTCAGCCAGGATTCTGCAAAAAGAAACATCTTCCCTGCTATCAAAGGGAGCAATACGAGAAATACCTCAGGAACAGAGCTAGTGCAGCTTTTACTCTCAAGTATTTTCTCGTTCCCAAGAAAGGAGGGGGGGCGGTGCCCAATACTGGATCTACAGGCATTAAATCTCAGGTCAAACAACTTCAGGATGCTGACAAATGCCACTCTTTTGTGTTTAGTGCGCCCAGGCGATTGGTTTACATGAATAGATCTGAAGAATGCATATTTTCACGTCCCCATTTACCCACCTCACAGGAAATTCCTGTAACTTGCATGTAAGGGCAAAATACCTAGTTTTACCCTTTGGTCTCACTGAGCCCCCTGGTATTTGTAAAATGCACAGAGGTGGCCATTGCCCCACTAAAGAGAGAGGCAGGGCATCCACATAACGACATACATAGACGGCTGGCTGCTGCTGTCACAGTCAGAAAAGGTGGGAAGAAAGCACACCATGGTGACAGTGGATCGCCTGATGGCTCTGGGCTTCACCGTAAACTACGAAAAGTGTGCCCTGGAGCCAACCCAGGCCATTTCTTTCATAGGAATATCTCTAAATTCCGCCTCGTACAGAGAGCGTTTCTCCACAGAGTGGGCATGTTTCAGTTGGGGATATGTATTCCATTCAGATGATACCTGCAGATGCTGGGATTATAGACATCTTCACTGGTAGTGATTCCACTAGGCAGGCTGCATATGAGGCAATTCCAACAATGGGTTGTGCCGAAAGCGCCATGCCCACGTCATATCGGAGTAACAGCAGACTGCGCTGCACCGCTGCGTCACTGGAGAAATCCCAATTTTCTCACACTGGGGTGTCACTGGGAGCTGTCACAGCCAGGAGTGTGGTGACCACAGATGAGTCTCACAGGTTGGGGTGCCACTCACGAGGGCAGAGTAGCGACTGGCATTTGGGACTCGCATCAGAGAAGCACTCATGTAAACTGGCTGGAGTTGCTAGCAGCTTTTCTGGCTCTGAAGCACTTCGTCCCTCTGCTAAGAAACCACCATGAAGGACGAGGTTCCATTGCTTAGCAGAGATATACTTATTATACCCTTTTGTGGAGCCAGTGCTTTTTCACCCTCACCCAGAGTGCCTCCTGTGGGCTTGGCCCACGAGAGATTAAATCTGAGTACAGCAGGACTCACCCAGGGGGTCATAGCCACTATTCAGGGCCCCCTCCACGAGATCACTGTATGAAAATAAGTGGAGGGTATTTGAGGAGTGGCGCAAGAAGTATGTCTAGCAGCCATTTCAACCTACCAGGTGGGCTTCGCTGACAGTCTGGTGAGCTAACACCCACTAATCTTTCATTTTGTGAAAGGAGAACGACGGCTCTACCCAGTGTCTAAACTGCTCATCCCTACTTGGGATTTGTCCCTGGTATTGGAGGCAGTGTCACAACCACCATTTGATTCACTAAGTCAAGTGAAAATAAAAATTCTGTCTTTAAAGATGGCGTTGTTGCTGGCTCTTGCATTAGAGAAATGTGTCAGCGATATTCACACACTGCCAGTACATGAACAGTACACCCAATTCACACGGGACATTTCCAGGGTCACACTCAGGCCAAATCTGGCATTTGTACCCTAAAACCCTTCTCTCTGATGCACTCCATTGGAGTCAGGCGTTTTGTCCCCCTCCTTTCTCCTCCCCCAAGTAGGAGCGCTTGCACACCGTGTCCGTGTTAGAGCTGTATGCATTTATATTGAAAGGGCAGTGGCCTTCATCAGCTGTTTGTTTCATGGGTTAAGCCACATGTTGGCAAGCCTATTAATAAACAACACCTTTCTCTATTAACTGCTCAGGAAGAGATAATACCAAAGAGAGGCCACATGTCGTCAGAAGTGTGGAAGTGGTTTGGTTTTCTCCAATCAGACCAAGCACAGATCAAGCCAGTTTACAAGATATACTGCCGACAGGTCCCGACAAAGTCCGGAAACACCTTGTTAATTTGAGGTATAGGTGCAATTATTCAGAAGATGTTTGTGTGATTAGATTATTCTCTACCTCATATTTGAATTTGAAGATTTTTAGGAGATAAAGAGATTGCAGCCAGTAATGTAGACTTGATTTGCACTGTTAAACAGTACCACACACTGTTTTTGTACATTGTTATATTGGCAGTTAATTTGAGTTAACTGAATTTTTAATACTTGTAAACTAAAAATGTCCCATAATGTTTAAGGGAACTGTGCATTTAGTTTGTGTGAGTTCTTGAAAATAAATCAAAATAGTTATTAATAATGTTTATTTTAACTTCAATTCAATTTTATTTATATAGCGCCAAATCACAACAACAGTCGCCTCAAGGCGCTTTATATTTTAGGGTAAAGACCCTACAATATTAGACAGAAAAGACAGGAAACCCCAACAATCAGACGACCCCCTATGAGCAAGCACTTGGCAACAGTGGGAAGGAAAAACTCCCTTTTAACAGGAAGAAACCTCTGGCAGAACCAGGCTCAGGGAGGGGCAGCCATCTGCCACGACCGGTTGGGGGTGATGAGAAACAGAAGAGAGCAGAGGGAGACAGGACAAAAGACACACTATGGGAGAGAGACAGGGTTAATAATAGCTAATGATTAAATGCAAGTGGTGTATAAACACATGGAGA
>VUQI01052811.1:19228-29707 GCA_015106735.1 Paratilapia polleni | reverse complement strand
TTTACTCATCCCATATACTGAGACAAAGTTAAAAAAAAAAAAAAAAAAACTTGTGACCTTATGCTTGCATGTCATAACATCACGTGTTACTCCTTCATATTTCATTGATAAATGTACAGTACTGTACAAAAGACCCCTCATTTCTTTATGTGTTGCCTCCAAGGAGCCAGACTTTATTGGAATTTTTTTAAGTGGTCTTGAGCAATAGTTCTCTAGGTCTTCTGAAAGTCTTTTCAAAAATGTTCTTGTTGTTGTTAAGCCACTTAACACCGACTTATGAATCATTCACGCATAAAAAGAAAGGCACCTAATTCAAGGGATGAACCAGTGTTGTGCCTACATATAACAGACAACATACAATGTAGCAAAGAACCAATTTTAAATTGTAGTCACTTTGTTACTCAGTGGAAGGGTGGCTGTCAAGAAGCCATTCTTAAGGAAGGGAAACACAAGAACTGGACTGAAAATCAGTGGCAACAGGTCTTATCGGGGGTGATAAATCCAAATTTCAAGTTTTTGGTTCAAATTGTTGTAAATATGTACAGAGGAGGTCAGGAGAGAAGTACAACAGTGAGTGGCTACAGCCATCTGGAAAACACAGAGGAGGCTCTGTCCTGGTTGGGGGCTGCATTTCAGGCAGTGGTGTTGGAAATCTTGTCAAAATTAAAGGAATTATGAACACAGAAAAGATTTTGATCCACCATGTACTACCATCTCAGCATGACAATGATCCCAAACACACTGCCAGTGCAGTTAAAACATACCTGGATAGAAAAAACACACAATGGAACACTATCAGTCATGGATTGGCCTCCCCAGAGCCCGGACCTCAACATTATTGAAGCAGTGTGGGATCATCTTGACAGAGAACAGAACAAAAGGCAGCCAACATCCAAAGAAGAGCTTTGAATGTCCTTCAAGAAGCCTGGAGAACTATTCCTGAAGACTACTTAAAGAAATGACAAGAAAGCTTGTCTAAGAGAGTTCAGGCTGTGTTGAAGAATAAAGGTGGTGATACCAAATATTGACTTTCAAGCTTACAAACTGTTTTTACCTTATATACTATATTTCCATTTATGTTTCCACGTGTTTCAAAAAATCCCTGCATGTATCCCATTTTCTTAGCAAAATATAAAGAAATGAGAAGTGGCCTGACTTTTGCACAGTACTGTATTTTGGTATATTTTCATCTAATATTTATTTTAACCTGTAGATTTTTATCAGCTATGGATCTATGTTTATGGCTACTAAGATAACTCTGTTAAATATAGTAAACAGCAGAAGGCATATTGAGTTAAAAATCGTTGGAAAAGTTAAAAAAAAAAAACAAAACACAGTGGTGTCCAAAAAAAAGACCACCTCAAAAATCAGTCACATTTTCATGTAAACCTGGGAACAATCAGAAATTTTGAAACATTTATTTATTTATTTTTACAATAACTTTAGCATATCTAATGAAGCCATGTAAAATTTTACCTTCATAGCATGAATATTGTCCAAGTTGCAAGCTCTTGAAGCACTTTGAGGTGGGTTGAAATTTAATTCTCTTTATTTTTTTCCCAGCTTTTTATCCTCTTAAGTGGCTCTCTGGTATTTTTTTCCAGTGCCCTTCTTTGCTTTGCCCATGCGTTGACTCATGAACTGCTCAACTTTGCTTCTATGATGCCTGAGAGGAGCTTCGATGTTATGGAGAGACAGGTCCACTATCTCTGTGCTGTCCAGCTCTTCATGCCTGAGACTTGTTGTTGGATGTGTGCCTTTGTGATGTTGGCTGGTTCTGCTCTTAGATCCACCAGCCACTTGGTGCTGGTGTTATGTGAGACCACTTTCTCCCAGATCTCTTTCCAGTATTGCTCAATCTCAGCTCTAGGGGTTCTGTCCTTGCAGCTGAGAGTACATCCTGGATGTGTCCTTGGAGAACAGGCCATTTATTCTCTTGGTCTCTGCTTCTCTGGTGTATCTCTTCAGCCTAGTGCCAGAGCTGTGAGCCATTTGTAGAGCCTTAATTATGGGTATCTTGTGGTACTTCTTATCCACCCAGGACCTGTCTCTTATGACGCCTTTCTGCACCACTGATGGCCGACTTACGTCCTTCTGAGCTTCCTTGATTTGAGCTTCCAACCTTCTTCTCCATGGGGGGGGGGCTCTTTCTGCACATATTCTATCTTATACCCAATGGACCCTGACCAAGAGGTAGTAGCACACCGTTCTTCAAAGATATGTTCCACTCTCTGGTTTCAATGTTTGAGTCTAAACACACCTCATAGCTTTGGAAAAGACCAAACTAGACCAAGGAGCGGCAGCTGGGATAGGCTCCAGCCCCCACCTGCGACCCTGAATAGGATAAGCAGAAGAAAATGGATGGATGGAGACCAAGGAGCGCTGACTGTTATGGACTTTCTTCCAAAGCCACCTGACTTCAATCCCATTAGGCATTTTTTGGGGGGGAAGGCTGCAAATGTCAAGCACTCCTGACATCAGCAGAGGCTCTTTGGAACATTTTATGACCATGCTGGGATAACGTGTGTTGTCAAAGAGTCGTACAAAGCTTAAGTAAATGCCATAATTTAAGCAAAAGTGAAGCATACTGGATAACAAACTATACTGAGGTTCATGTATATTTTTCAGAGATTCACTCAAATTTTGTAGCTAATGTTATGATTTGTTTTCATTAAATTCAAAACAAACTAGGAAGTAATTCCCCACGATAGTCTTAGACTTTTGGACACCACTGTTTATATTTTTGCTCGACGGCATGACTTACTAGATTACTTTATTAGGACCTTCTTTGTTTTTGCTTATCCTGCGAGCCTAACTCTTAACTTTTCCACATATTTATAATAAACAGTATATGAATCATCATATATATAAAGTATAATCATGTCATTAGTCAAAATAAGCTTCAACCAGACCAACTGTGTTATAAACTGGATGCATGGAGTGACATGATGCAGGCCATTCACCAGGCAGGTTGAATTCATTATGGAAAATTTAGGATCCAGGTTTTCTGTTTGAGCCATACTAGGGACTAAAAATCAACACTAATTGCTGGTGTATCCCTTTAATGTCTAAATCCCAAATTCCCAGGCCTTGATGATTAAGTCTCAGAAGTCTGCAGAAAAAAATGAAAAAAAAAAAAAAAAAAAAATATAAGAAAAAAAAAAAAAAAAAAAAAAAAAAAAAAAAAACAGCAAGCATGTTCTTGGTTATGCTCTTGACCTGATGCAACACCTTTGGGCATGAACACAGCAGGGTCTTCCAATGAAGACTGCTGACTGGTGCCTGCACCAAATGGTGTTTACACATCCTTTTCTTCAAAGTTTCTGGTTTACTCTCCCTAAAGTCTTTATTTAATAACCACTCGATGTGAGTTTAGAAGCTTACCTCCACTTCTTCAACCAAGAGGCTGTTGAGAGCATGAACCTCTGTGGTGGACGATCCAGAGACGGACACCCAGGTCAGCTGCTGCTGAGTCCTGAGCACTCTGCGGGCACAGTTTCTCCAAAGTCTGCACACACTGAGAGAGGCAAGGACAAGCTCAGTTTCACACGCTGACCAGGTATAAATTTGTTAAAAAGGACTCAAGTGTGTCTGTATACATTTCTGTTTATTTAAAAAAAAAACAAAAAAAAAAACACGACCAAGTTTCTGAAAGCCAACCCTTAATAAGAGGCAAATGGACCACAGTAACCGCTAACCTAGCTGCTGCTTTAGCTCCCTAGCTCTTCCGCAAGTTTTTGTCTCCTAGTTTCACTTCTATCGACGGCCATTAGTGTTAGCTAAACAGTTATGTATACAAAGATCAACCCTTACCTCGCGAGCCGGAGAAGCGATTTGGTTGGTACGAACGTAAGAATTCTCTCAACCACTTCTGCAACATTGCTGAGTACGTATGCAGCCTTGCTATCTTGTAAAGAATCAACAAAATCTAGATTTTCACTCATAGTTCCCTCTCTCGTCGTGAGATTTACAAAACAGACTGCTAGCTACGAACTTTCACCCCTGCACCTCCAACACAGCCGAGGCATAGGCGGCATAGGACGCGATACTGCCCCCTGTGGCGAGGAGGGACCATAGCAGTTAAGCCGTCCCCATTAGCTTCTTGAAATTTAAATAAATGAACCCTAAAACAAATACTCGAATAAATAAAGTAAACCTAATTAAGAACAAGAAAGAGCATAACTAATGCATTGCATTCATTTTCATAAAAAAACTGATTTAAGCTATATTTATATTTCTACTTTTTTTTTGTATTTCTGTCCTATAAGGTAGAGGGTCCTTACCTAATTCAAACCAAGTATTTAACATGAGTATTTGCTTTCTTTGTTTACATGCTTCTTTCTGTGTCACCCAGCTGACTAATTCTGATTCAGCCCAAGGTTACAACCACAAGAATATAGCTAGAAATAAATACATGCAGAAATGGTAATTTACCCTTTTTTCATTTCCAAAAATGTGTTTAGTTATTTATACTTAGGACAGTTTTCATCCTTTCATAGATAAGGAACAACTTTTAAAAGATGTTTGACTTGCAATTATAGAACATTTCTATTACATTCATTTCTGCTCAGATTTATCTAATATTTGCTTGTTTCCTTGTAAAATAAGCTACTGAATACTTCCACTCATTGACCCCTTTCAATCTAACTTCTATTAACTGATGTCTGCAACTGAGGCTACAGCTGTGACAAGGGGTTAAAAGTACACATTTCTTTATTCTAGATAAACTCAAATGTTACTGCACTAGTGATAACTCCACCCATCCATCCATTTGCTTCTTGGATTTTATTCTTCAAGATACCCTGACAGACAGAGCCTCCACTGTGTTTTACAGATGGCTATAGACTCTCACTGTTGCACCTCTCTCCTGACCTCCGTACATATTTCACATTTGGATTCATCGCTCCGTAAGACCCGTTGCCACTGATTTTCAGTCCAGTTCTTCTGTAATTTGGCATACCTCAGCCTCCCCGTTTCCCTTCCTTAAGAATGGCTTCTTGACAGCCACCTTTCCATTTCTGATGAGGCTTCAGTGAACAATAGATGGATCAGCTGAAGTGCCAGATGCATCTCTCAGGTCCTGTCAGGTCTTTGCTGGATTTCTTTCCTATTTCTTAAGGACATGACTTTCAGATACTGTTCACCTGCTGTAGATAGTTTTTTAGGCCACTTCATTTGTCCTCCATTCATGACAGAGCCTCCACCATGTTTTACAGATGGCTGTAGACTCTCACTGTTGCATCTCTCTCCTGACCTCCGTACATATTGACGATGATTTGAACCAAAAATTTCACATTTGGATTCATCACTCCATAAGATGCGTTGCCACTGATTCAGTCCAGTTCTTCTGTAATTTGGCATACCTCAGCCTTTCCTCCCAGTTTCCCTTCCTTAAGAAAGGTTTCATGATAGCCACCTTTCCATTGAGACTTCAGTAAACAGTAGATGGATGAACTGAAGGGCCAGATGCATCTCTCAGGTCCTGTCAGGTATTTGCTGGATTTTTTCCTATTTCTTAAAGACATGACTTTCAGATACTGTTCACCTGCTGTAGATAATTTTTTAGGTAACTTCTTTTGTCCTCCAGTTTCCTCAGATTTTTTGAAGAAACACTGAACACCCATACCAAGATATACCAAGTTTTCAGCCAATAGCTCTTTGGGAATCACTTTGTTGGTGTAAACGGTCATCTTTAGTTTTTTTTGTGGATTCAACTAAAGAAATGGGAACAAATTGTGTTTTTGCAACAGGCTGCTAGTAAAAGTATCTAAAGATACAATTTAAAATTGGTTCTTTGCCAATTGTCTGTTATGTGTAGACAACACTGGTTCATCCCTTGAGTTAGGTGCCTTTTTTATGCTTGAATGATTCATAGGTCAGTGTTGAGTGACTTAAAAAAAAAAAAAAAACATTCCTCTGGATCAGGTACAAACACTAAACTGAAAATGAGTGGAAAAAGCAGCCAATGTTCAAAGAAAAACTTTGAAAAACCTCCAGAAAGCCTGGAGGACTATTGCTCAAGAGCACTTTAAAAAAAAAAATACAAGGTCTGGCTCCTTGGAAGCAAACTATGAGGAGTGGCTCAAGACTTTTGCACAGTACTGTATATTTAACACTGTCCCATATGTCTTCCTTTCTTGCACTGAAGAACAGCAAATAAACATTTGCCATAACAGTCAGCTTGATTCAGCTATTTATTCATGATTTTTACATTTCCAAGATAAAAAAAAAAAAATCAGTGTTCAGAAAAGAAAAGATCTACGTAATGAACAGAAAATATGTCACACAAGCATTTATTTTGCTTAGCTGAAACAATATAGTACATTCGCTACTGTGCTAAGAATTCCTTCCTTGCTAAACTGGAAGAGAACAACATCACTGACAATAAAGGTTTGCAATACAAGCAACTTTACAAAAGTACATATAATAAAAGTCCCTTTTATAACCTTGGCTTAAATTATGGCTTTGTTCATGATGATCATGTGCAGTATGTTCCCCAAAAAGTGCAAATTCCCAACACATACATGTAAACATTTAAAGATGTACAGTAAATTTTAACTGACCTTCGAATACAGTGCTTAAAGGAAACTGTAGTTGAACTGCTAACTTGTGTAGAGCTTGTGCCTTCAAGACGACAAAGTCAGAGGAAACGAATAAACACAAGCCCCAACTTTATCTGTAGCAGCTGTATGTGGGAGCCAGGCATGCTCAGATCAGATGAAGTAATGTGGGGAGGGGAACAGAGCTGGGTCAAATGTTAACCATCTCCATTAGAGTCTGATCCAACACCTGCTTTATGCTCAGGCCCTCTTCTTTAGCACGTGTGAGTTTATCTGTTAATATAGCATTGCATTAGTTAAAAACAAAAGATGTACAGAATATAATCAGACAAAGTGTTAGTCCAGAGTTACAGTGACAAACATATGCTGAATATTGTTACAAACCTCAGTATATTTTTTCAGTAAGGAGGTCAGCACTTATGAGTACATATCCTCAACTTATTTTAAGATACTGTAAGCCGACTGCACAAATTCAATTTTGCAATATTTAAAGCATATTATAAATACTAAACTCAAGCTATTGACAGGGCTGTGACCAAGACTGGATGAGCTGCATTTATGAACAAAGAAAGCTTTGCACTTTTTTTTTTTTTTTGGTTTGGCAGTGAACTGGACTGAGCATAGATTCCTAGCACTTTCGAGGCAAAAAACAAAACAAAACAAACCAAACAACCAAACAAACACTGAAACCTCCCTTTTATACATTAATACTTGTCTCCCTCCACTATTGCACCAGTATCACTTTGCTTTTATTGTATTTGCACATTCCATGTCTCTTTTCTTCTAGACAAATACAGCACTGACAGAGGGGTTCAAACAAGCTGCTCTTATCTATTAGGCTTATCTTCCTTACCACCAATGGCCAACACTGCATCCTTGTTGCTACATGCCAAATGATAAAATCTCCTCCTGTGCTACTGTTAAACCTTAAGGTTCACCCCAAAATAAAACTGGCTTATTTTTCCTTGGATTGCAGTACTTTTTATCCATCTACAATGTTTTGGTTTAAGTTGCCCTGTGTTGAAGGTATATAATGAAACTAAATGCTGCTTGCCTTGTGGTGCTTAAAGCTCCCTCAAAATACATTTGAAAAACCTCAGCAGCAATGTTGCTTTCCAGAACTCATGACTGGATGTTTTGGCACTTTGAGCACAACATGGTGAGTGCCTTGTAGTTCTATTATAGTCACAGAGAAGGCAGACATCTCTACAGCCAATACTTGCCAAACTGGACAACTGGTTATTACTCATACTATGAGGTCATGCCTTAAAGACCTCATACTATCATATTATCCCAACAGAACACTTCGCTCTCAGACTGCAGGCTTACTTGTGGCTCCTAGAGTTTCTAAAAGTAGAATGGGAGGCAGAACCTTCAGCTATCAGGCCCCTCTCTTGTGGAACCAGCTCCCAGTTTAGGTTGGGGAAACAAACACCCACTTTGAAGATTGGGCTTAAAACTTTCCTTTTTGATAAAGCTTACAGTTAGGGCTGGACCAGGCGACCCATGAACCATCTCTTAGTTATTACTGCTACAGGCTCAGGCTGCTGGGGGACTTCCCATGATTCACTGGGCACTTCTCCACTCCCCTCTTTAGCCCTGATGGCTTTTACATGCCACTACTGCATGTCATTAATTTTTGTCTATTCTCTCCCACTCTGTGTTTTAAAAGGCAGTTCTTCCTTTCTATTGTCACCATGTGCTTGCTCATAGAGAATTGTCTGATTGTTGGGGTTTCTCTCTAATTTTGTAGGAGCTGTATATTACAATATTAAGTGCTTTAGGCGACTGCTGTTGTGAATTGGTGCTATATAAATAACTGAATTGAATTATTGCAACTCATTATTAAAATGCTGATGTCAATATCACTGAAATGCTACAAATAAAAACTATGCACCCCATCCAACCCAAGTACAAGAAGGAAAATCTGAATTAAAGCCAGTTATTTTATTTTTTTTTTGGTTTATAATTGATGACATTTGTTAAAAATATGACTTCAGTTCATTGCAATATTTTAAGATTTCCAAATCCTCAAGAATCATCACCAGCCATCATTCCCATGGACAGCAGCACAATTCATATTGCAGACCAGATTTCCGTTATACAGCCCTGACAATAACTGAGAAATTATATCAAATCCATTTCATACCGTTTCCTAAGCTGAGGCTGTCTGACCTCCCAGTTTAAGCAGTTATTTGAGCATGCACAATATAAATATCTTTCACTTCCCACTTTTTGAAAGCATAACTTGTTTGTGTAGTTGTGTTGAAGACACAATTGCCATTGTGTATACTTCTAACTAAACAGTATTCCTGGTGATTGGAATTTCAGAAAAATTAAAGCACGCAAGAACCAACTCCAGTTTACGCCTCGTTTAGGGCTACTCTCAGTTCATTGGTCAGAAGACGGTTTTTCTCAAGCTGCTTGTATAGATGGTCTTGACAGTCAGAAAGCAGGTAAGAAAAAAGGGAAAGAGAAAGAAAGGAGGTTAGTACAAAGAGTTACAAAGAGTTAGTGACGCTTTGAAGGTAATCACAAAACAAGTTTGTATTCAAGCTGTTGATTTCTTGACCTAATGAACACACAAAGCTCAAGAAATAAGATTTCTAATAGTTTTTCCTCAGTCACAAGCTTGCCATCTTGGTTAGTCACAGAAAAGTAGCACACTATTGCTTTTATAAAAACTGTTTCCCTTTCATGCCTTATTGATAGCTCAGTCACACCAGAGTAATTTAGCGACCGACTGCAAGTAGCTGCAATGACCTCTGGACGACCACTTTTGATCACAAGGTGATTGCACAGGTTGCCTGATTGGAAGCAACCTGCCTCCAAACAACTGCGGCCAGATTGATGAAGGTTTGCAAATAACTGCCATCTAATTTATAAAGAAAGACAAATTGTCAACACTTTGCAATCAATCTGAGTCAGTCTGTGCCAATGAGTGCAGCTCGTCTGAGGTGTCTTCTCTGCAATAGGAGACTCGACTCAACTGGCTGCCATCTGGTTATATTCTTATATAAAAGGCAATGCTGCAGAATGCCTGCCATTTTGCAGTTAAATTGTCATCTTGCAGAAATTAAATCACTATTTGTGGAGGAATTTCTGACTTTCTGTATCTAATCTATGAGGTTCTGGCTGGACTCCCAAGTTAATGTGAGTTTCTGTGTCTGTAGACAGCTACAGATTTGCAATTTTTGCTGACTTATCACAGTTAATCACCTTATTATCACAAACAGATTGCATGTAATTGCCAACTTGACCCCATTAAGTTAACTGATAGCAGACTGACTTATCGCCGTTTTATCACTGTCTTTAAACACCAAAGATGGTGATAAAGAAGCGACCATTTCACAGGCAACGAGATCGCAAGTTCATTGAACATGGTCGCAATAATTTTGGTCGTGCTGCCATCTCCAGCTGCTGTTTTCCCTTGTATGACTGTAGCATAACACATTTGCTTTTCCCCCAGAGATAGAGGACATCCTGAAACAAGCTTAAAATTTAGTGGCCAATGATTATTTCAATTACATTTAGTTTCTGTAGATTTGTTGTAACTAATCAAACTAAACTGAATTCTGGATATTTGTGACCTTCTCACAATACTCCCATTTTTTATATAATTTACACTCACACTTTTCCTGCAATAGATATTGAATGCATTTTCATTCTTTAAAAAGAGTGTTTTTAATGTTAGTTGCCATATATGCAAAGGACTGAATAAAACTGACTACCAAACAAGTAACCAGTGACGATTATTAATATTTGGTTTTCATCTTTAGAGGAAAACAGAGGACAACCACTGTATTTCACTAAAACACTAGTTTGTTACAAGCAAGTAGAATTTAATACCGCCATTATATCAAATTACAGTCCTCTCGAACAGAAAAAAAAAAAAAAGAAAAAAAAGAGAGCAGCAACA
>VUQI01052811.1:6820-19208 GCA_015106735.1 Paratilapia polleni | reverse complement strand
GTCCTCTCGAAAAAAAAAAAAAAAAAAAGCACTAAATGAGAGGAGCTTCAGATTTTATTCAAAAGCTACTCAACAAAATAAATTAAATACAAAGAAGAGAAAGAAAAAAAAAATGGACAAATGGAAATGAAGAAACATTGCAAGAGAAAAGGGAAGGGCTGACATAGATGGAAAAATGTTTATTTTACAGAAAGCATTATGGCTCAAAGGTCTGAATGAGAGACGGACAAATGGATTCCAGCAGCGAAGGCCCAATGCGCAGTGGTGGTGGGGCAGTAAAGAAATAAAGAGACAAAGGAGACAGAAAGTAGGGCTGTGCTGCACAGGAGAGAAATGATGATGGTCAAGCAGCTTCTGGAGTGAAGAGTGTGAGAATTTAGCTGTGAAAAAGAAGAACAAAAATGTTGGATGGAGAAATAAATAAAATAAAAAAAATGAAAAGATAAATGACATGCAGAATCAAAGATGGAAAATGGAACTAAGACAGAAAAGTTAGAAATTAAGCAAAAAACTAAAAGAAAGGTGGCTGTATTGCTAGAAAATATAAAAGCAAACAGGTCTATTAAATAGGTACCCATGTCAAAAGCTCTACAAAAATCTTGTGTTAAAAAAAAAAGAAAAAAAAGAGAAAAAAAACTATTCAAAAACTAGATTCCAAACACTTTTAGTTAACTCACAAATTAGTGTTAGACAAGCAGGGAAGTATTTAAAACTGTAATGTAGCACAGTTGTTTAAAAAAGATTAAATAAAATCACGGCACTCAAACATGCCACAAGAGGGTGCTATTATACGTTGTCACAGTGGTTAGGGGTATTGAGATCTAAGGCGCAGAAACAAGCATGATGTGAATTACATGGAAGTCATGTCGTTGAGGGCGTGGTCCAGCTCCTCGCTGATGGCCTTGTACTTCAGTTTCTGGGCATACAGCTCATCTATAGTGTTGTAATTATTATAGGGTGGCAGTGAAGGGTTTGCAATAAAATAAGAACAAAAAAATAACAGTGTCAGGGAATGAAAGTCAAAAGAAAATACAGATGGAGGAACTGAAATTAAAGGCAGGACAGAAATAGGAAGGCGCATGAACAGCTGCTGACATTGTGTCAAATTCCTGAGGAGTCACCGAGAAACTGCCTCACATGTTCCATGACCCTGTGACGACTTCTCAGGACTAGCTGGCCTTGAACACTCACTCACACCAGCATGCCAAACTGGACTGTGGTGAGAAATGTCATTGCCAACATGAAAAATATTGTGGCAGCCTCTGTGTATCATTGTTTTGTGTTTTTGTCCTGGTAGACAACTGACAGTTCAGATATTTGTCCTGAGCATTATTCAACAACCTGCACACAGCCTCTCAAGAGGGTTTTTCCCTTTTATGAGCAACCCTCTCAGAAATTAAAAGACTGGACATTTAGACGAAGATTTGACACTGGATCCTCGCCTAACAGGGTTTCTTTGTGCATTTAGTAATAACAGTAACAAACATACGCTTATATGAAAATGAATAAGAAAAGACTAAAAACCAAGTGCAAAAGATTCATACCCTCAAGGTCATCAATGGTCTTCTCCAGCTTGGCGACTGATCTCTCAGCGAACTCAGCACGGGTCTCAGCCTGCATGGAGAACGGTCAAACATTAGCAATTCCCATTAAGAGGTTTGCATTACTAACCACAGCCCCAGAGGAAACAAAGCACTTAAGTAGGACTCAATAAAAAAAATAATAATAATAATAATACAGTCAGCATATTTATTCAATTAACTAATGCATCAAATTCAATCTCCAGTTTCTAAAGAAGCTTCACAAAGCAATATCTATTTAAAATTTAATTTAGGATATATAAATTTATGACTCACTGAGGACTGATAACTAGCTAACTCACCTCCTTCAGCTTGTCTGTCAGAACCTTGATCTCCTCCTCGTACTTGTCCTCCTTTGCTGAGTACTGCGGTTACATACAAAGGCCAGAGTGAGGCAAATATACACAACAAGAAAATGCACAGCAAAGTTTCAAACAGAGGGTGTAAATATTGCAAATATTTGTCATCAGTCTTCTTGCTTAGCCTTCTTACCTTTTCTGCCTGGGCCTCCAGAGACTTCAGGTTGTTCTGCACGGTTTTCAGCTCCTCCTCAAGCTCAGAGCATTTGCTATGGAGTTATGGTGTGATTAAACATGCACAAAAATACCACAGACAGAGAGAGAAGTGTAAGGGAAAAAAAGACAAGGGAAGCTATTACTAAGAAGAACTGAAGGGAAAAGGAAGGGAGGCCGTTACCTCTCAGACAGCTCAGCGCGCTCTTCTGTACGTTCCAAGTCACCCTCAATGATCACCAGCTTACGGGCCACCTGAAGTCACAACACACAAAAATCTAGTCCCCACTAATTTAATACATCAGTACATCCTGTACTGTAATTCTAATGATTATTTACAACCTGTGGCAATTATATACATCCACCAGAAAAAGCCAGTGATGTCAGGCATGGCATCAAAGTAAATGACTAACAAATGCTAAGCTCAAAGTTCAAAGTGCATTGAACAGCAGAGAAACTAGCCTCCTCATATTTGCGGTCAGCCTCCTCAGCAATGTGTTTGGCCTCCTTCAGCTGGATCTCCTGCAGCTCCATCTTCTCCTCATCCTTCATTGCCCTGTTCTCAATGACCTTCATGCCTCTGAGGGAAGGAAAATTGTATGGCAGGTGAGTCCAAGTGATGTTTAGACATGTTTAGCCTCATTCGGGCCCAGAAACTTTCACTCTTAAAAGAAACAAAGTAGGGCTAAAATTAGAGAGTAATTCAACAGTAGATGACTATCTGGACAAAGTGTTTGGCTACTTAACACGCATACTGGTCTGTCATGTTGTGGTGGACAACACTGAGTACATGACAACTGTCTGAGTGGATGAGGATGAATAAACACCAAATAAAGCATAACATACAATCATGGCAAGGAGCTGGAGTGATACATGAATACGTTTCCATTAAAATTCCACAGGTGTGCCCTGATCAGGAGCTATGCATCTTCAATAATAAAGAAATACTAACTAATTCACAATATTATGCAGAACAGCATCTCGAAAGAAACTATATTTTCCTATTTAAATTTGTGCACGTTTGTGAAGAGTGGTGCAATACAACTTCAAGCCGCTGGTGGCAGCACTGAGCCAAATCTTGAAAGTGGTACTTAAACAGCCTGTGTCATATGCAAATGTTTGATTTTATAATGCAATTAAATTTAGCAAAATCCAGTATTTAAATCCTTCATAAAACTTGCATTTCCATTTATATTCAAGGAATTTGGTGCCAGCACGACCACTGTGCTTTAAAAGGTTTGCAACAGCAAGTGACCCAATGCTTTTTCCTTCAGCTTGTCCTAACCCTTTCACATCACCCTTTTTCATAAAAAGTACAGTACTCTGCAATGAATAAGAATAATATGAGAGGACTGGGAGCATATGATTGCAGTGTGGTGACCATATAGTGTCCGTCTTTCAGGTGCATGATACCCACCTCTCACTCTCATCAGCAGCCTTCTCAGCCTCCTCCAGCTTGGTCAGAGCTGTGGCTAGACGCTCCTGAGCACGGTCCAACTCCTCCTCAACCAGCTGGATTCGTCTGTTCAGGGAAGCTACATCACCCTCAGCCTAGGAGAGCACAACACCACAGTCATGTACAGTCACTTCAAGTTTATTTGTTTAGATTAAAATCGTGTATTACTATGTTTTATTTGGCTCTGCAGGCTTTCAGCTGCTGCAAGACATAAACCCATCTCTCAATGGAGATCCTGGGCTGGGTCTGGAGCCTGTCTAATGGAGGGATGCACATTTTCAACACAAGTTAGAGAATGGGTGCCATTTCTCTTCTTGTATCACATTTTTAATCTATAACAGGCTAGAATATTTCAGGCATTAACGATTTGATTTCTCAGACAAACTTATTCCAGCCTTCCTTCCAAGTCAAACCTGCAATTTCGTTATCTTAAATTAGCTAAACGGCTACGTTTTGATATGTAATAGGAAGATAAATGGAGCTCCCTGTGCTCAGACTAGCTGGTGACACAAGGGAGGGTTTTATCTCATAGGACCTGTGTTGCTGCTGTGCTGTTAGCCTACTTGTAAGAGGGCTGTTTGTTTATTCAGGACCTACCGGGTGGAGTCCTTTCATCCACCCATCCCTTCCTCACATCCTACGGTGGGCTAATTTCAAACTCGTCTACCTGCTACCTGACTGTTTTCCAGTATATACCGAGGCGGTCTGGGCCTTGCAGCCACGCTTTTTGACCAGATTTACTCCTAATGCTCTTGGCTCCCTGGGGACTAATTGCCTTAGAATTATTAGCCGCTTACTGCTTCCCTCGCACTCCTCTCCTGGTTCAGTTCCCGCTGTAGTAATGCTGCCCTTTCCTCCGCCGCATCGGCCTGCTCCTGCAGCGACTTGATTTTCTTCTTCACGGCTTCCAGGGAGCTCCCACCGGCCATTTTTTGCTCTGTTTGTCTCAGCTAAGCTAGTTTTCTCTCAGTTCTTTGCGTGCTTGCTCCACGCAGACACACGCACACTTGCAGATGCGGCGCGTTTGATCCCTGCCCCCACCGCCTTTAATCAACCGCTGATGAGGATTGGGACGTGCCACCAACCCCGGAAGTGACTCATTTTACTCGAAAATAATTAAATAGATTTACTGAACTAAATATATCAATTATACTTATTTTCAGTGGTCTTTAAAATTAATTTCAAGCCATTGTTTATATTTTTTCGATACGATAAAACTATATTATTCACGAGCTATTTTAAGTGCGTCCCCTACTGTTAAATTGAGCTAAGCCTTTCAAAATCAAAGCTCCAAACATCACACATGAGCTAAAGACATAGAGAGTATCTAAATCACTTATACACACACTTATACACATAATAAATATTTTTTAATGTAACCAAACAACATAATTCATGTTCTTGTTATTCATAAGTGTGCTAATTAGACCTCCTACACTTTTGTTTTCCTTTTTTGTTTTAACCCATACTCTACTGTTTTCCATCTTATTTAATTATATTGCTATTTTTATATATTTATTTATTTGGTGCATTCCATGTTTCGTACTTCTTTAATTTAGTTTACCCTGTCATTAAATAAGTCAAGATGTCCATCTTAGGGATAACATGTTAATAAAGTGGTTGTTGTGGTTGCTGCTGCTGCTGCTGACGTCGTTGTCTCTGCTTGTCACATAATCAATTAGGTTTAACTGGTGTAAGATTAAACGCTGCCAATAAACTGGTAATTTCATCTGGGTTGCGCATACCTCTGGAGTGCAATCTGAAGCAGTACGGCCACAAATCTGTCAAGGATTTTACCGTTCAAAATATGCCTGTAAAATACCCGACTGAAACCAGACACTGGTCCTCAGATTCGTCCAAACGGCTTTGGAATGCAATGGTAAGCCAGTGAGCTGTGACTTTACCATATACAGCACAAGTGCTAAATTTAACTATCCATATAGTCTTCCTATGAAACCCACAAGTCTCTTATAATTGATTAGTGCATAACTTAAGCATTAGAGTAAATCTGTTTTGGGGATGTGATCTTAGTTTCCGGAGGGGGCCCAAAAGGGTGTTTCGAGGTAATATCATTATGCAGTGGGTGCGCCAAATGGGTTCAAAAGGGTTCCTTCAGCCCAAACTCACATCTGTGGCTTTCTTCTCTGCGAGCTCCAATTTCTCCTGGGCATCCTTGAGGGCTTCAGAGTATTTGTCCAACTCATCCTCAGTTGCCTTCAGCTTCTTCTGCAGTGCTACCAGGTCGTCCTCAAGCTGGTACACAGAGAAACGAGAAGAGATTTATTAATTTGTAGATGATATTCTCAGACTAAATCTGAACACAAAGAATGGGAAACCTCATACTGTTCACAAGCAGTAGTTTAGTAGTAAACACACACACACACAAACACATTTAGGTGTTATTTAGTAAACGAGATCAAACGAGATTTAGAGATTTTCAGTTAAAAGACAGACAATTGCTCCTAAGGCCAGGATTTCTTAAATTAATATGATCTTATTATTTAATAGCATAGCTAAGAAATAAAGAATCCACTTGGCAATGTAAATTGTTTCCGGTTGTGCCAGCGTCATGCAGTCTACATATTAAATAAAGCAACGCTAAAAGAAAAGCTATTAAAATTTTTTAAAGTGAATTTAATCGTCTGAAATTACATATTAATCCCCAGTGGCAGGGCACCGGAAAGGAACCTTACAGCGTCGTGCGCACCGTGCCATTGGCACTGGTGCGTAAAAGCACCAGAGCGAGATTCACACTAGATGCCGACCTGTTTGCTTCTGTCCTCAGATGCTTTCTTGTCTGACTCGGCCTGCTCAGCTCTGTCCAAGGCGTTCTCCTTGTCGAGCTTGAGCATCTGCATCTTCTTCTTGATGGCGTCCATGGCTGGTTAGTGTCGGGGGTCTCTGCGCAAACCAAAAACAAAAGAAACTGAACGAAAGGACAGGAGCGTCTGAACCACACTGAACGCCAAGCTGGAGTGCGAGCTCGCTTACTCCGTAGTGAGTCAAATATGTATTTTGCTTGGGCAGTTACTGGATACCCAATACATTTTTGGAAAGAACTGCAGCTGCTTGCCAGCCCGGGGACCTGCCTTTTTTTTTTCTGAATCTCTTCAGTGATTCGCTCCTCCAAGACATTTGACCACTTCTATTACTATACATGGGGTACAGACGTAAGGAAGCCACTACCTTCTCACACCAAGACGTCCACTCCTATTTCTAACACCCTCGAAGTGGAAGTAGGGTGTCAAGACTCAAAGAGTAGTTCTCTGAGGGGGGTTATTTGGGAGAAACAGGCTTGTAATAATGACCTAGTTATCACCCAGAAAGATAAGCCACAAACTACAGTACATGTGATAAAAGGGGATTTAAGAAATCAATTGACTGTTATCCTAAAATTATAATAAACCCTACTTTTTACACAGCAGAGCCAAATGAACTCTTAATGAATTACTATAGCAGTTCTTGCATCAAAGCTATTCCCACAAAACAAATATATCTGATTGGATAAGCCCCTGTGAAAGTTCTTCTCCCTTGGAGGGGTGTCATATTAGCCAGTATGGCTTGTTTGCTGCAAGCTATCATTTCAGCAGCTCCTTGCAACATAGCTCAACATCCAAGCAGCAATCAAATAGGCTTTGCTCTCTGTGGAGTTATATCATCAAGCCTGTCCAACTCCACTCTTAGCTAATACATGCCAGAGAGTTTTAGCTCAAATTTGCCACAGTGGATACAGTGGTGTACACAGTGGAAGATACAGAAGCTCTGGCATTTCAACAGCCCCCTCACTGCGCCTCTGCGGTAGTTCACACGGCCACTGGCACCGCTGCAGCTGTCACCCACAACCCACGATCAGGACTGGTGCATGGTTGAGGAATATATTTTAGCCTACTGTTGACTACAGTGATTGATTATTTACATGTCAGAAAAACTGGACCAGAAAAAGAAGAATATGTAATACTATACGAACAGCACTGACTTTGTTCTAGACCTTAAGAAATTACAACAAGTCCTAAGAATATTTTGTCATCCCCTAATACTTTGCTTGAGTGTGTATTTTGGGATCTTACTGCACCTGCCAGAATTTGTCCATGACCCCCATACTCTTTCTTAGTTTGAGTTTCAGAAAAGAGGCATTAATCACTTTTTAAACAAGAAACACAAGCAAACGAAATGATTTGTTTGTTATTTTGATTGATAAACCAAATTTTTATTGTTAATGATTCTTAGTTTGCATGCTTGAAGAAGAGATTGTAGAGATCTTGTTAGATTTCTGTAAGATTGCAAGTGATCTAACAAGATCATAAAATACTTATTTGGAAATCTTGACTATTTTTAAAGGTTAGATTTTTATAAGGTCTGCTCATGCATTAAATTGTTCCCCTTTTTCTGTGTTTCTTACTCCTGTATTTTATTTTTTTGGTGGTCTGGCCTGATATCCTTCCTGTGGAGCTTTTTTAAGGCAGTCAGCTGTCACTGTGTTGTCATCCTGCCATGTGTTTGTGGACAGTTCAGCAGCCAGCCAGGCATGCCAGTCATACGCAGAGATCAGAGAGGCTCATGGCGCAATCCATGTCACCCTAGCACCCAGATAGATAGAAAGATAAACATTGTCACATTGTACCTGTCCAACAATTAATGATTTATTCACGTTAGGTGAGGGGGTTTGACTTAGCAGTCTGAAATTATTTCAATTTAAGTAGGCCATTTAAGTATTTGATAGATAAGAATTATGTCTTTTTGATGTGATGTGATTTTAGTAAACATAGCTAGAGTTTTTAAGCCATTTTGCTATCAGCAAAGACCAGGTGATTGTCTTCAAAATCACTGGGTCCTTTTGACCTTTTGTTTTTACCACAAATTCTAAAATTGGCAGCACTGTTGTCTAACGGCAAGAGGCTCCTGGGTTTGAACCTTTTGTGTGGAGTTTGCATGTTCTCTCATGTATGCACGGGTTATCTGCCGGAGCTCAAAGAACATGCATGCTCAGTTAATGCTGCCTATCTGGGCCAAGGACACTCTCAAGAGTTTAACTTCCTACTTAAAGAAAGTAAAAAAAAAAAAAAAAAAAATGTCAGGAGCTAAATTAGATATTAAGTTATATTTGGCTGTTATTGTTACATATTGTTTCTTTTGGTTTATTTAGCCAGTTATTTAACCAAATATTTCTTTTCTGTGAAGCATGTGTCTTTTTTTTTTTTTATCTTTCTTTGCAAGGAAACAGCTCCAAAAGATGAGCCCTCTCTAATAACCTCCCTGAAAAGGCTCCAGCATGAGTTAAATGAGTGCTGTTAAAGCTGTTAAAGCCTTAAGGCAGACAGGTGTGATGACTGAAACAAACCTCAGTATTCCCAGAATTCCCTTCATGCAGGGAAGTGCATGGGCTTGTAACCATTAGGCTGTGGTCTTTTGAAGAGCAGCATGTGAAGTTTAAAACCTCTGCAATTTGATTTCATTAGGTGACAATTGTTTGTTTATTACGATGTATTCATTCTGTTTATTGTTATGAGGGGCTCATACATCTAAACACAGTTTTGTGGCGTATGAAAAATCAGCAAGGCTTGTGCACCATCTTGTAATTGACTTCTTTTATTGATATCATTTTGTAATGCCAGAGGTATTCAACAGTGTTTTTACAGTTTAGTGTCAGACCACAAATATAAATCAGCATTGTTTGAACACTTCATCACAGATCTGTTGAGACAGCCATGTAAGTAGCTCCCAGACAAAAATGGGAGTCTGGTGATGATTTCATTATGAATGTCTAGACTGGAATTTCTCACTTCCTCCTCAATAATTAAAAGATACCCACAAATACCATTGGTGTTTCACTTAAACCCGCTGAGTCAAACTTAACTTAATGGAGCTCATCAAAAGGGTTTAGACATGGAAGGCTCATATGTGAGGTCATGCAAATGCATGAGTGTGTACTGCCAGTGTGCAGAGTCCTTGTCACAGAATGCCATTTTAGTGTTTAAGTTTCCATCAGTGGAATAACACCACAAACAACCTGATCTGACCCTGACCTTTTTTTTTTTTTGAAAAGAAATTGTGAAAGTTAGGTAGCGAATGTTGGTAAAAGTAGATGTGAAGAAAGAAATCAGTCCCCATGGCACCACCAACTAACGACAGGTAATCTTATATTGAATGTAACTGTCTTTAATGAATGAAGCTTCAAGCCTTGCTACGTGGCGTGCTGTAGTCATCAGTAACTGTAGCTGTTTTCTGACTTTAATTATAATTAGATTTAGGATATAAAAATAATGGATGAGCTGTCTTCTCTCACCTGCTTGTCCACATTAAATCCATTGCCCCCATCCTTTCAGCCAGGGTTTTTGCTGTCTTGTCATCAGCCAAGCCAGTGTAACAGGGCCTTTTGTTAAAAGCCAGATTCACTGATTGAGATTCAGATTCATTTCAGTCACAGAGATTTAAATTTCTATCAGATGGAAAAGCACACGAGGTAGTTGCATTAAAAGTTGATTTAGTGAGAAAATGTCAGAAAAGGGACTGCAGGTTTAAAAACAGTGCCAGGAGCAGCTGTGCCACTTTTATTGACATTGCCTCCTCAAATTTTAGTGCTGGCCAAATTTAGCATGGGCCTCAGTTTAAAGCCTGGACTCAATATAGCATCAGGTTTAGTGCTGACTCAGAAATACTGACTTGTCCTGACACTAAAGTGACACAGACACTTAAAGAGACCTTGTCCACTGGTCAGAACTTACCTCTCGTTCCACATTCTGCAGCTCAAACAAAACACATGGATGCAACAGACATGATGAATCCGATGTTCTACATTATCAGCAATCTGTTCTACTTTCTGTAAATTTGATATCTCAAAGTCATCTATAAACTGCTGGTAATGAATTTCCAGTGGAGTCCTTATATAGCATGATACTGAACCTCAGTACAGTTTGAGTACAGATTAAAATGGGTTTCTCACATGCAGGATTATAAACATTGTAGTCACAGTTGAGTGTGATATATTTAAATTAGAAAATATTAAAATTATGATTATTAAAATATTAGCGATATTTTAATGGCCAGTATTTCAATTTAAGTATACAGACTGTACACATAGGTTACTGGAATCTGTCAGCAAAAATAATCCCTGAAATTTACAAACACTGGTAAAAGTGTATTCGTGGCAGCCAATAATGATCTGCATGTGATCAGAGTCCAGATAGGCCTGCATTTTGTCTTATGGCTTGTTGGTAGTTCAACCTCATACATTTTTGCATTGTGTTTCCACTAGTTCAGTTTCATTTTACCATTAATCTTGTAGTTTACAAGTGAAACTAGAGCAAATTTTGGCTGACATAAGGATTTTTTTTTCATAATGTAAATGGTTCTCTTCTTTTATTGAAGTCCCCTTAACCAGCCAGATGATACAGATCCAGAGCAGTTTGCAAAATATACTTTCAGTTCTTGCAATTTTGTCCTCACTTAAAGCCCAGATGGATTGTTTCTTTTTGATGTCAGTGGTCTCCAGGAAGCTGCACTGCCAGCTTATCATTGAAACAATATTCAGCTATAGTTTTTGATGTTTTGAATTTGTTAGAAATATTGATTTTTTTATTTTATAATTTCTTATAATTTAGTATCACATACAGATGGTCATTTTTTAGTACTCTGAACCATTCTTTCTTAGTAGCCTTTGCTGACAAGAGCATATGTCTCCCAAAGGTAGTGTTTCTGGAGTTCAACTTCTTTCAGTGTGAAGTAATTGGCTTTTTTTTTCTTTTTTAAAATTTATTTAACCAGGAAGCAGAACTCTTGAGATTTTCAAAGAATATTTTCAAATCAAAGTTTCCAAAATTCTGTTTTAAAAATAGTTTCCACAACAGTGTTGGCAGCTTAAAAAAAAAAAAAATACTGATTATGTGCTTTAACTGATTGTGTGCTTTGCTTAACAAAATAATTTAAAAACACTTTAATTTTTTTTCTTAATTTTCAAAGCTTACTTACAAAATGTTGAGTAGTAAAAAGCGAGTATGGCCTCACCTGTCCTTGAAACCGCTTGTCATTCAACTGTCCAGTTACTGTTGAGCTTTTGTTAATGGGGGACTATGTAAAAAAAATTGCTGTACAGTGCCTTGCAAAATTATTCATACCCCTTGAACCTTTCCACATTTTGTCATGTTACTCATTTTGTCACAAAATTAAATCTATTTCATTAGGATTGTATGTGTTAGACCAACACAAAGTAGTGCATAATTGTGAAGTGGAAGAAAAATGATACATGGTGTTCAAAATTTTTTACAAATAAAAATTTGAAAAGTGTGGTGTGCATTAGTATTCAGCCCCCTGAGCCAATACTTTGTCAAACCACCTTTCGCTGCAGTTTCAGCTGCAAGTCTTTTGGGGTATGTCTCTACCAGCTTTGCACATCTAGAGACTGCAATTTTTGCCCATTCTTCTTTGCAAAATAGCTCCAGTTCAGTCAGATTGGATGGAGAGTGTCTTGCCACAGATTCTCAATAGGATTTAGGTCTGGACTTTGACTGGGCCATTCTAACACATGAATATGCTTTGATCTAAACCGTCCCATTGTAGCTCTGGCTGTATGTTTAGGGTCGTTGTCCTGCTGGAAGGTGAACCTCTGCCTCAGTCTCAAATCTTTTGCAGTCTCTAACAGGTTTTCTTCCAGGATTGCCCTGTATTTAGCTCAATCCATCTTCCCATCAACTCTGACCAGCTTCCCTGTTCCTGCTAAAGAAAAGCACCACAGCATGATGCTGCCACCACCATGTTTCACTGTGGGGATGGTGTGCTCAGGTTGATGTGCAGTGTTAGGTTTCTGCCACACATAGCGTTTTGCACGTAGGCCAAAAAGTTCAATT
>VUQI01052769.1:0-11259 GCA_015106735.1 Paratilapia polleni | reverse complement strand
GGAACCAGCTCCCAGTTTGGATTCAGGAGACAGACACCCTCTCTACTTTTAAGATTAGGCTTAAAACTTTCCTTTTTGATAGAGCTTATAGACAGGGTTGGATCAGGTGACCCTGAACCATCCCTTAGTTAAGCTGCAATAGGCCTAGGCTGCTGGGGGTTTCCCATGACACACTGAGCACTTCCTCTTCATCACTTCCTTTCACTCTCCATGTGTTTATACACCACTTGCATTTAATCATTAGTTATTATTAAACTATGGCTCGCTCCCATAGAGTGCCTTTTGTCCTGTCTCCCTCTGCTCTCTTCTGGTTCCCCTCATCCCCAACTGGTCACGGCAGATGGCTGCCCCTCCCTGAGCCTGGTTCTGCCAGAGGTTTCTTCCTGTTAAAAGGGAGTTTTTCCTTCCCACTGTTGCCAAGTGCTTGCTCATAGGGGGTCGTCTGACTTTTGGGGATTTCTGTCTAATATAAAGCACCTTGAGGCCACTATTGTTGAGATTTGGTGCTATATAAATGAAATTGAATTGAATTACAAGTACTTGTCTAATATGTACACAAAGCAGTGTTGTGATCTTGTCCATAAAAATATGAGGGATAATCCATGGTGGGATGAACAGACATGAAAAAACTAGCCACTTGTCAAGAGTAATGAATCACAGAGTCCAAACTTGACTGAAGAGGGTGCTCAAAATGGGACAGAGTCTCACATGGACATGAGGTTCAAGAAACTGGAAGTTAAACCACGTATTGTCACCAGTTCTGCTTGAGGACTACCATGTTAGCCAACAGGTGTTCACTGTGGACTGGCGCGATCCTTTCTGCGGCCAGAAAACAGAAACGAAACAAAAGTTAGTTTTATGTCGTGCTTAAGCATAACATGTGAAAAAGAAAGTACATCCTCTTTCAGTTCTAAGGTTTTGTGTATCCAGACATTAAAAAAAAATTTTAAAAACTCAGCTGGTCCTTAGCAGGTTCTAAAACCATTTAAATACAACCTCACATGAACAACAACACATGACATAAATGACCACATGAAATAAATGGCATACCATGTCATGTCTCACTTTGGGGTGAATTTGCTGGGTCGTCCAGTCCTGGAAAGATTGTGGCATTGTGTTAACACACACCTGAATGCTCCAGACCTGTGAACTGCCAAAACCTCTGCTTTTATAGAGGTGCTCCCACTTGCTGATGATCAGTTAATCAAATGCATCTGATTAGCAGCACCTGGCTGCTACTTACCCACTTAATTCTTATGGAAGCAGTAAGGGTGTACTTTTTGAATTTTGGCTTCGTTTTTGTTAAATAAACAATGATTTGGTGCAATATGTCATGTGCTGTTGTTCATCTGAGGTTATATTCTCCAACATTTAAGACCTGCTAAGGACCAGATTATTTTCTATGTCCTGATACATAAAACTTTAGAACTGAAAGAGTGCGTAGGCCTCGTTTCATTTTCACAACTGTGTGGTCACAAACCACTCATAAACCTCTTTTAGACCTAGGCCTACTTTTACAGCCCAGGTCAAATGCAAACCTTCATCAACAGTCATTGTGTTCCAAATGTATTCATTAGCATTTTTTTTTAACAGTAGTAAACATAAAGTGAACATTATTAGCCTACTTGATTTCATAGACTACAAGTCAGCTGTTAATGTTAATGCACTAACACAGTAATTAAACACACATTCCAACCTTTTGTGTTAATTTATTTTCACCATTTATCCATTACTTTTAGCTGGCTGTTTATACCCTTTATTAACTATTTATCATTTATCACATAAATTTCGTTAATAGGTTATTTACCATTTGTCCATTAGTTAAAGCATTCATTTTTGCTCACTATTTTAAATTAATCATCTCATTTCAGCTATTTGTAAAGTATTTATCATTAACCTACTCTTAGCTAAATATTTGAACTGTATATTTATTACTTTTAGTATTAATTTATTAATTTATACTTATGATATTTTATACTTTTTATCATTCATCTTATAGATTACATTAGCTGTTTACTTATTCAAGTATGTTCAGATATCTCATCTAATTTTAGCTTTTTCACTCACACACTAGCCAACAAATATTGAAACTATATGTTGACTAACTATATAAACTTAGCACAAAAAGTAAGGAAATTTATGTTTGGTGATTATTTGGCATTGGCAGAGAAGATCTGGCAAGTTCTTCACTGCTGCAACCCACATACTCAACTCTGCTGCTCAACCCACAAATGCATTTTCCTTACAAATGTGGCACCATTTAAAGGGAAATAAACAGGCTTTCCAACAGTATGAGATTTATTGCCAAGAAGCATTGTTACAACAAAGAAATAATCAACCAAACACAAATTTCCTTGCTTTTTGTGCTAGGTTTATAATCCCTTTGCCCATCATTACTTTTACCTAATAAAACTAGTTATCATCTTTTTCTCCTACTTAAAATCTTAAATATCAAATATTAGCATACTTTTGACTAGCATAAGTATTTTAGCTGTATACATAACTTTTACCTTTCCGTTTCCACGTGGTCTCCTGGTTGGGAATCAGTGTTTTTCAATCATGGGTTCTTTCTCTTTATTATCTTTATCTTAATCCATCTCTTTCCAGTTTTGATACAAAATAAATCTTCTTGAGTGGAAAATAACTCTTTCACCTTCCTCCCTTACTGTAGGTTGAGCTGATGCAAAACTTGGCCGACATTTTCATGGGAACAGTGCAGTACAATGAAGAGGGGGTGCTCATGTCGATTAATGAGCTCTGTGGCATAATGACCAATAGCAGCGAGGAATATCAGGATGAGATGGAAGCTTACAACCGCCTTGTTAAACTTTCACAGGTATGGAGAGCCTGGTGGGCTCCTTCTCCCCTTTACATGCAAAGATATGACCACCAGATGTCACTGCTGAGCCATTTTCCTGGAGGTATGCTGCTCCCCTCAGAGATAAAAACAGATACAGTGCAACCATTTGGGATTCCTGTTGCCTTCAGATTTATGCAGCTCCCACAGCACGCGTTTTCTAGTTTTGTTTTGTTTTGTTTTGTTTTTCTTTTCTATGTATGTGCTTGCTTGTGCACTTGGCAGATTTACCGATCCACCAGTGAGGAGGCATGTTTGGACATCTCCTATGAGAAATCAATGAAGGATCTGATGGACATGTCTGTCCACTCCAGCAGGAGAACGGAGAGACAGTGGACCTACCAGACCTGCACTGAGTTTGGCTTCTGTACAACACGAATACACACACATGCACACAGTAGCACTCACTCATATTGTCAATTATCATTCTTTGTGTCCTGAACCCCTTTTTGTGTGTGTGCAGACCAGACTTGTGAGGACGCCACTTGTCCTTTCACCGGGATGCTGACCCTGCAGGCTCAGACTAAGCTCTGTGCCACGCTGTTTGGTATTTCCCAGCATTCACTGCCTGCACACGTCGCCTTTACAAACACTTACTACGGAGGAGACAACCCCCAGACACACAGGGTCCTTTATGTCAATGGTGAGACTGAGTTTACTACAGACAAAATCACCACATTTACAGCAAATGACTGAACCTAAGAAGCAAAGTAAAAGAGAAACAGTAAAGTGCGGCAGAGAAAACTGCCTCTTTTTCCCTGATTAGATAACAAGCAGGGGTCTGGGACTTTCGTGACTACTGAAGACTGTATTATCATTGCCTCAGGAGGAATCGACCCATGGAAGGAGCTGTCAGTGGTGCAGGACAGGACTGAGGATGTAGAGGAAGCTCAGACAGTTTTCATTAAGGACACTGCTCACTGTGCTGACATGTCGAGTAGAAGAGTCACAGACCGCAGCTCGCTCAGGAAAGCCAGACAGGTATATACGCCTCACTGAGGAGTTTTCAATCTGCATAACATTCCTCGGAGCGCCTTCAGATACCAGTCAATGTTGTACTTTAAAGTATATTTTCATTTCTTTCCATGTCTGTCTTAAAATAGCACTCACATACTTGAAAGTTATTGCTTACTAGTGGCTGTAAAGGGATCCTGTCCTAATATTATTTCGGTGTAAGGGACAAAATCTACAGCCTCGCGTTTTAAAGTAAAACCAGAATCAATGTATTTTACTTTCTCTTTTGTCTGTAGCTCAGAAAGTACACACTATCCAGACAAGGAGAAAGAGGCAATTTTGCACTTAAATGAAACTTCAAAACTTCACATTTGATTTGACTTAACTGAAGGCTCCTGCACCTTTTGAGTGAATATGACCTCATACAACAAGGTCATGCACTGGCACAGTCAAATTCATGCAAGTGCACATTGCTGGTTAATTGCATTGCAACGTTAATACCATATATTTCCAGTGTTTGTGTTGTCTCTTTTGCAAAGAAAGATAAGGCAATTCCAGCTATAATAACTGTCAGAGCTGTAAAGTAGTATTTGCTATAAACTACTGTGAAGGTGTCTGCTGAATACTGGAACACATTGTCCAACAGGCCCAAGGATTTTGTTCTGGATTTCACACACTGGGATGAAGTTAGTTGTTATTGATATTATTATCCGCAAAATAACCACCTGAGTGCTGCTCAGTGGTGCGCAATCACAAATCACTTACTTACTGTAATCTTATGAATCACACACTGCAGGCTTATCAAAAACCAGCCTTTTAAACCACATATTAATACAGGAACCACATCTTTGTTTAGTGGTAGTTAGTGTGCCAACATTCTCTAGGCTGTTTTAACATTTAAAAAAAAGATAAATCTTAATGTATGCTTGGTTATTTTTCTCGTCTTTACACCTCTCAGGAGATTGAGAAACATGTGGCCAACTGGCTGAAGACAGCTGCTCAGGAGAAGATGGAGAAAGGAACATCCTGATCAGTTCACATTATAACCTGATCAGCCCTTATCACCCTCGTCTGAAACTGATAAGAAATAGTTAATAATCTGGCCCGCCTATCTGCTCTGCTTCAGCCTAGTCCTCCTCCTCCTCCTCCT
Source organism: Paratilapia polleni (assembly GCA_015106735.1). NCBI lineage: Eukaryota > Metazoa > Chordata > Actinopteri > Cichliformes > Cichlidae > Paratilapia > Paratilapia polleni. Next base: position 6,298 of record VUQI01052769.1, on the reverse strand, counting down.
CCTTTTCTTGCGCATCTTACATTTCCTCCCTCCTGTTTTCCACCTCTTCGCTCTCCATCTATAACAATCTCACAGCACAGAGGCTGATCTGTGTGTTTACGTGCTTTTGGTTTTATTTGAAAAGATTTTTTTGTGTGCCTTTAGAGAGGTTCCTTTTTTGTCTTTATTTCTGATTGAATTTTTAGGGGCTTGTGCTTTTAAAAACAGCTTGATGGCCATTTCGTACCTATTAACCTTTGCGTGGTGCCAGTAAAATAAAATTATTTCTTTGGGCTGTGGTTGTCTTTCCAATATTCCTCAGTTGTCATAACCACGAGGTGTCACTAGGGTGAGATATTGCTACATGATGGGAAACCCATTTCTTGAGGCGCTGCATATCAAAGTCCTGAGTGGTTAATCTGTTGTTTTTGATGAAATACAGTAAACGTGCTAATCTGAAACATTTGGCTCAAGTGGGTTTCTGTCATTTTGGTTGGGTTTGTTAAAATCAATGAATTTCTGTAGATGTGAAGAGGTGTTTGTGACAGAAAGGTGAGGAAGCACCAGTTGTCCCCAGGCCATCTGTTTCCGTGTGTATGTGTCTATTTCCAAGTGTGTGTGTGTGTGTGTGTGAGAGAGAGAGAGAGAGAGAGAGAGAATATCTCAGTAGGGGGGTCAAAAGTGGGAGGTCATGACCCAGCTGACCCTGTGGGAGTGAAGATCATCAATCACCTAGAGGCTGGACAGAACAGCAGGAGGGGACAAGCACACACACACAAACACACAGACACACAAACACAGGCATACCTAGATACTGTAACAAATACTGGGCCGTAACACAATGAAAGTGCATTTAAATTAACTGAACATGTAATTGAATCAGACATCAAGCATTTATTTTACATTCCAGTTCCCCCACACGCACTCCACACTGTTGCATCCATAAAGACCTCTCAGAGGTTTGCTATTGGTAAATGCGTGTGTGTTTTCTGTGATAATATATATGCGCTCTTATTCATGGCACGCTCACAGATGCTATCACACACCTCAGAAGATGAGCAAACCTGAAGCACTTTTTCAGTGCAATGTTTCTGTTTTATTTTGTTTTTAACAACCTTCATCTCCTTACTATAGTAAACAAACATCCACACCCACAAATAGCCACAGAAACACACACACACACACACACTGCCACAAATTCCACTATCTGGATTATCAGCCAGCACTTGCAGGGCAACAGGGCATGTTTTTTCTCTCTCCTCCTCCCCCTCTCGCAGCCTGTCCTGTTGATCAATGAGGAAGTTCTTGGGCCTCAACTATTAATCAGAGCCTATCGGCTATCTGTCCACTGAGCCAACCAATCAAAGCCCTCCGACAGCTGGGCCATGAAAAATGTGGCCCAGTGGACAGAGGGGAGGCTGGAGAACTTGGGAATAAGGGGGAGGGTTGGTGGCAGTGGGGTCGTGGAGAAGAGGAGGGAGGTGAAGGAGCACTCTATCTGTTCCAAGTCAGGTCACGGCTGCACGACTGCACTTAATGCACTTACAGTTGATTCTTTACATGGTGATGGCTGCCCCACACACACACGCACACACACACACACATCTACACATACACGATGGAGCGCATAGGTTTCTTGACACACAGAATGATTGATTTCAATCAACACATTTTCTTCCTGATTTCCATTTACATCAAACAGAGGCATTGTGCAACCATGCAGCACCCACTGTGTTACCACTTCTTTCATCTGGTGGCAGTAAGAGTGATAAAATCTGGCAAAAAATACGATGAACACGGTGTTTTTATGCAGTCTTTGCAGCAGAAAGCTCCCCAGCGAGGCCTATCTGTTGATCTGTTGTTCAATAACGAGGCCTCAAAGCTTCATCAACGCGCTACCATCCCTCTTCTGCATAATCACCATGCTCACACTCATCCATTCACATCTTATTGCCATGATTAGATTACATCTAATGCTATTACATTGCTCCCATCTCTCTCCCTCCTCTTCACTCCACCTCTCTTCCTCATCATAGATTTCTTGCAGATCTTATTAGTGGGTGATGCGGACCAGGTCTCTACCCTTTTGGATTTATGAACCCTCAGACTTCTCTCCTTTAATCTCTCTCTCTCCTCCTCCTTCACTCCCCTCCTGCATCTGTCCATCTATCATTCTCAGGGTTGGCTTGGGCGGAAGAGTATTAATCCCTCCACCCCATCTCTCACTCCTCTGGACAGATGAGGAGGTGGAGGAAGATGGGGATAGAAGGAGGAGGAGGGGTCGAGGGTAGGAGACCTCAGATTACTTTTCATAACATTTCTGCAGAATTGGTGGGAAAAAATGAAGAAGTGCTGCAGGTGATATATGCAGATTTACTCTGTGATAGGTCATGATGCCTTCAACAGGTATGAGAATGAGCTGATGATGCTGGAGGTGAGTGTGTGTGTCATTCAAAACATGGATTTCTTTAAAAGAGCAACAGAATCTGCATTATATTACCTGTTGATGGCTGCCAAACATGCACACACACTTCAAAAACACGCACACTGTATGTTCAGCAGAATTGCTCTGGGAAATCAATTGAACTGATCAGGACATTTAATAAATCCACTCCTTGCAGGCCAAATTCTGCAAAAAAAAAAAATAAAAATAAATAAATAAATTCTGTGTTAAGAAATAAAGCCAAAAAGCTTTGACCAGCGGTGGATGCAAAGCTGACTCTCTTCTCCCCTTCGGCCCCCCTCTACCCATGCAAGCCGTGCAGTGACAGGTAGATTAAGGGGTGTGATAGATGCCCCCTCTCTGTAGCGCCCCCTCTCCTCCACCACCACCCCCCTTTTCCCTCCCCTCCATCCATCATGGCGGCTGGTGTAATTGCGGCTGCGTGGGGCTGGCAGAGGGAGCTTCCATCCATCTCCTTAACAACAAACAGTCACGAGGACGGATGGCGCTGCTCTCCCCAGTTAATCTCCATCTATAACGGGTGGGAAGGAGGGGATCGGGAGGAGGTGGTGGAGGAGGAGGGGAGGAACGGGAAAAAAGAAAATAACTGAAGGGAGAAAGGTGGCCTTTACTGACAAAAAATGGAGAGGTGGAAGGCAGAAGGAACTAGGGAATGGAAATATGGTAAGATGGCATGCGTGAGCAAGTAGAAGCAGTAGGAACGTAAAGGAAGATGAATGACACACGTTGCGGAGACTGAGAGAAACTGGGGGGAAAGTTTGCAAACAGGCTGCAGGAGCAGGTCGATAAGGGTGGATTTGCTTGGCCAGCATGCCAGAAGAAAACAGGAGAATGGTGGAACACGGGGAGGGAGGGAGAAAATTTATGTCTATGCAGCCAGACGACCCAAGAAACTAGATAGGCATGGGCTCATAAAAATGCACTCTGCACCCACTAACTGCCCCCCACTTTTACCTCTCTCTTGTTTCTTTCCTCATCCTCTCTTTCTCCCTTTACATCTCTGCTCCCTCTTTCGCAAGCAGGCGGTAAAGGGTCGCAGTTGTCTGATGTGGTGGTTCAGTGTTGTTGCCAGAGGTCATGGCAGCCATATTTTCTTAATGGTGGAGTCACTGAAGTCAACAAGGCTGGGTGGCCTTCTAAAGTCGAGTAAAACTAGACTTTTGTGGCGAAATGGGGCAGCGGCAGCAGTTGCCAGAGGTGGATATTTTTCACCTTGCAGATGATGAACTGGAATTTCAAAAGTGTCAACAGCTGGCGATGTCAAATTTATTTTTGCAGCAGCAGCAGCATCACGCTAGGAAGATTTTACACAGGACAAGAAGAGGAAAGTCTGGCATCTTCTGCTTGATGAGATTGCAGCCAAACCTATTTCTATTTTTCCAATGCCACACAAGAGGAATATAAAAACACACATGCACTCTCACATCCACACAGTTCCACACACTTCTCTGCCTGTTGTTTCCTGTTTTGTAGCCTTGGGCATCGCCTGCAGTGAGGCCCAGATTAGAAGAGTACCACCTTGACAGTAACCCTCGAGCACACAAGCAAACAACCAAGCAAGCACATGAAGCCATGACACGCACATACATACATACATACATTCCTGAGTCTGCCATCATGAGCACACATGCATGCTACTCCGAGCACACGCACCCAACAAGCCTTGGTGGGTGCAGTGGAGAGAGCGCGCGAGCCTTGACAGGGAATGACAAATAACTGCAGCAGCCCTGACATGGCGAATGGTCCCACAGTGAACCTGCCTGACTGATTTTCAACTCTTTGGTACAGAGAGGGAGCCTGCTCTTTACAGAAGGCCTCCACAACACAAGGCCAACCTGAATTAACCTGGAAGTCAGACAAGAAGCCAATACTTCACAGTATGTTTTAATCATCCACCACACATGCAGCTGTACCGTCAGCCAAACAGAACACGAATACTGCCTGAAAACCATACAAGTGATAGCATGTGACTTTGTGTTCAGACTGGATTTTAAATACTTGCGCTAAAAGTGTATATTCTATATAGGAAGGATATGATGAGATCCTGTAAAGGCAGCTAAAGGAAATCTAGTTTATGCCAGATGACTAAGGCTTTGTGTTTTGTTGACAGGGACTCAGTGTACGTGTGAAATAATGATGATAAAAATTGATCTTTATTCCCTTTAAACATTAATATTGCTTTCATCTGATTTATGAAAAGTATTTGAAATTCACTTCACTTGATTGCCACTAATAAAAAAATAACAATGTAGCAATGGTAATATGTTTGTGTTACAGTAAGGGATGATCAAACACAAACAGACTTGCTTGCACATTCTGAAGAGGTTGTACTGTGTAAAAAAAAACCCAAAACAAAACAGTGAATCACAGGTGTAGAGCAGGTGAAAAAACAGAGTTGACGCAACTTTTTCTGTTCAAAAATCCTATAAGCAGTTCTCATAAACATCAAGAATCATCAAGCTGATAAAACAATAATCTCACCCCACTCAAAGATAGTGATTTAAATGATACAAATATAACACCGACCTGCATCATATTTTCTGTGTGAAATCTAACACTTGTTCTTTACTAATTTTGGGTTGCTGATTTAAAAAATAATGTCCATTTTGCTCTATCACGTCACATTTTTTAACACGTGGCAATTGTTAACATGATCCAGATGTTTTTTGCTATATCTGTGGATGCTTCACTACATCCAAACAGCGACAAAACGTAACAGACTTTGTGAGACTTTGCTTATTTTGGTATGAAATTGGGCGACCAAGAGAAGCCTCATTCAGTTTGCCAGGCGTGTGTGGAAAACCTCCGAGCATGGACTAAGGGAAAGAGAGAGAGCTTGGGTTTTGGTATTCCAATGGTATGGAGGGAGCCACAGAATCACTTTGATGACTGGTGTTTCTGTTTACTCAATATTTCTGGATACAGTTCCAAAGCTAAATCATCTATCAGTTCCCCTAACCTGCCATCAGCAATGAGACCTGTACCACATTCATCTGAAATACCACCTCCCATTTCTACTGGCTTAGTTGATGAGAGAGAAGAGTCTGATGATGTTTTGTCTCCAGATGCACATCCGTGCCAACTGGTCATTCTGTCCAGTTAAAAGAAACCACTGAAAATATGCAAACTGTGCTGGAGAAGCTGAAATAGAACGAGCACAAATGGACGGAATGTGAAAAAAATGGATTTGCATTTTGTGACAAAACTGCAAGTGATTGAATATTTTTATTGGTATTTTTTAACTCAGCATAATTGAATTAGGTAATATCAACTATTTTCTGGAAAACAGCAGAAATTAGATTTTTTGATGCAGAGCTGTGTAGCAACAGTAATAATTTGTGATTTAGGGAGCTTTTTCAAATGATTTTTGACTGATTGGGCAACAATCCTAACTACAAGAACAACACTGAGGGAATGTTTTAATCTTCACCTTGTTCCACCATGTTGTTTTAATGCCCACATTTATTACATAATACTATATTAAGAAACCCACTGACTAGCTGTTTTTTTTTTTTTTTAATTAGGCTTTTATTATGCTTATCAGCAGCATAGTGGCTCTTGATTAGTAATTATTAAGCACTTTTTAAGGTTTTTTTCTACACACACATATTCTACTAGGTTGTTTTCCCTCACCAGCTTCCTCATTACTGAGAATTGATAACATGTAAGGGAGCTGTTGTCCATAAATTACAATCCTGATATGCTTTGTCAGTATGATTCTTCATAAGGTGGTAGACATACAAGAACACTCTCAATAACACCTTATATATATAGTTTTAATAATAACCACTGTTAATAAATGGTATATTGTTAGTGCATTACCTCTTAGAAAATAGTCATTTTACTGTTAATAAG
>VUQI01052689.1:0-10689 GCA_015106735.1 Paratilapia polleni | reverse complement strand
GTGAAACACCAAAAAAAAAAAAAAAAAAAAAAAAAACAAAAAAAAAAAAAAAAAAAAAAAAAAAAAAAAAAGAATTCATCACTACAGTCTCTCATTTAAAACATTAATTGCAGCAGTGACAAAGGAATACTAAAGTCTATTAGTTCTGCACCGTGGAAGTTTATATCTGCGGCCAGATGGAAGCAGCTCGAACTCCAATGCCAGAGGGTGAGACGATTCAGCAAGAACTGACCGAGCCTTGCTTAGAACCCTCAAACTGTAAAGTGTTGAAAGTTCATTTAAAGTGGTGCCTGCCACTTTGCAACACACCTTCACAATGCCTTAAGTCTGTTTTTGTTTTTAATGCTAAGAAGACCATACTGACTAATAAAAGTAAAGGTAAGAACAGATTCAATAAAACATGAGTAAAGCATTCTCATAAAAGTACGACATTAAAGTAGCACAGTTTGTGAAGGAAATGCAGCCGCTGGTGGGCTTTTTTTACACACCGCATGAACATGATGTTCAAATGTCAGTTTGTCATCAATAATAGTTCCCAGGTATTTGTACTGATGTACACACTCCACTAGCTGGTTGTTGATCTCCACTGGAGAAAAGACATTGGGGATTTTTCTAAAGTCAACAACCATTTCCTTGGTCTACGGAACATTAATGTTCGAGTAGAAAGCTTTACACCACTCTGTGAGCTCATTAAGGACAGGTCCATGATCAGGATTATCGTTGTGAAGCAAGGACACAATAACTGAATCTCGGCAAACTTAAAAATATGACGACCTTCATACGGCTTCTACAAGAATTAGTGAATAAAACAAATAAAAGAGGTGAAAGAACGCACCCCTGAGGAGAGCCAGTGGAAGATAAAAGAACATCAGATAAAACACCATCAACTCTGACACTAAGACTAGCAGCGACAGGCAAAAATAACACGACGTAGGTGGGTTCCCAGTTAAACCTTTCAACTTTAAGACGAGCTATTTGAGCAACTACCAATGAGCGATAAGCAGCACTCTTATTTCATTTGGTTTTTCTTCTGCTTAACGTGGCACGCGCTCCTCTCAGAGTCTGTTTTCATGAGCCAACCCGAAGCCTCACATTAGCGTCACAGCGATGTAGAACACCTTATTTGGTACCAGAACCTGAGTAACAGCAGAAAACGCAGGCGGTACGAGGATCTGCCGACACACGTCCGTTCACCGGGAGGATAACTGACAGGCGGTGCAGCGTCGACTGACAGGCAGACAGACAGAGACAGGAAGTGGCTTTTAATTCACCGACACCTGCTCTTCTCTCCACAGATGAAAGAGGCAAAATTAAACATTAGCGTGGGAGGTTTGAAACAGAGGCGAGTGGCTTGGCATTCAGATGGTGTGTGCTCGGGCCGAGCTGCCAGCAAAACAATCACAGGCTTCAGAGAGACAGAGTTCAGGCTGAATGCAGGCAGGGACTCAGCCGGCGGGGCTGTCACTGTCTGTCTTTAAGTTTCTCTCCGGTGTTACAAAACATTTTTATACTGAGTACAAGATGATGCTTTTGTCATGATGTCTGCACATCAGTAAAAATGAACAATTAAGACAGATAAACAAAAAGAAACTTTACTATATTTGTTATTATATGCCAAATAATAAAAAAGGAATGGTTCAGGGTTTTTCCTGCAGATGTCCTCCACCGACCTCCTCAGATGGTCAGTGGAGGACTCCAGGTAAACCGAACGGGCAGTCTTTGTTATGAGCGTCGTATTATTTTCTCATCACACTCTGGTGGTACACGCTTGTGTCCCTGCCCTCCCATCTCATCGTCTTCATCGCTCTGAGGATTACATTATTAGCTGCCTTGAACTCGTCATGGCGGAGCCACACGGGGTGATTGGGGTGGGGGTGTTCATTCACTCCTCTCTGAGCCTGACGTAGAGTCTAATACATGAAGCTGTCTCCCGGCGGCGAGCGCTGAGCCATAAAAATGGTATAACACTCAGCTGAACTCCTCCTCCTCCTCCTCCTCCTGAATGCTTCACGGCTTCCCATTTATCTCGTTAAGCTGGAGCCGACTGGTAAAGCCGTGAATGGTCCGAGCTGTCTCTCTGCTTGTAGATGCTTCATTTCGGGCCCTCAAGTTCGTTTAAGTCTTCATCCGTCACAGAGTCACGCTGATGTCCACCTGGACTGAGGTTAATCCCTTCACAAAAGTCACTGCTGCAACTTTAGCACACCATTCTTGATCTTTACAGTGAACCAAAACTATACTTCAAAATGAAGGGTTAAAATAAGGATTTTTTTTAATACACCTACTGTGATCCCAGTTTAAAGGTTTGTCACGTTAGGTGTCAGGTTAGTGTTTGTGAGGAATTTGGTCTCTGTAAAACCAACAAAATGAAAAATAAGCTACAAAAATTGACTTAGTGTCCTAAGTTGCAGCCTAAAGTTTTTCATTTATATCAGGTTTCCACTTAATTTGTGCAAAAGTTATCTTAAAGGTAGTATCGAAAACAGTGATTGGATACCATGACTAAAATTATCGCGACTGTGTGCAATGACATGCAGTTTCGTTGCCTTTAAAATTGTCGCTTCGAGGACGGGGACCAGGTCCGCAACCACTCGCAGTCAGCTGCCGTGTTCTTGGTGCGTCAAGACGGCAACAAGACGGAGTCAGTCTGCGACTGAATGGGGTCAAGTTGGTAATTACTTGCAATCTGTTTGTGATAATACAGCAATTAAGTGTGATAAATCTGCAAAAATTGCAACTCTGTTGCCGTCTACATAGATGAGATACACATGTGAGTTGCACTCATCGGCACAGACTGACTCAGACTGATTGAAAGTGGTCACCCAGAGGTTGAGGGTATTGCACGCTTAACCTCTGGGCAACCAGTGGGTCAACGCAATTACTTGCAATCGGTTGCTGAATGCACTGGGCAACCACCAATTTTCCCTAGTTGTAAGGAGGTTGCCGTCCCCATTTTCCTCCACGGTGACGGAGCCATTAGAGATTGGGTGAGTCGTGCGGCCATTCAGGAGGGACTCGGAGTAGAGCCGCTTCTCCTGAATCGAGAGGAGCCAGCTGAGGTGGTTCAAGATTGTCCAACTGAAAAAATCTGCAACCACCAAACAACATGGGGAGTCATGCCACCAGTCAGGCAGTAAAACAGCCTGTCAACAGCTTCGTTGCCACAGTGAAGAAAATAAAAAAGGATGGAGGAACAGATAGCAGAGGAGGAACCTGTACCCGGACGAGGAGCTGTGTCTGCTGTTTGGAGGTTTCTTAGCTATAAAAAGTGAGGCTGTGTGTTTTCCAGTTTGCTTACCGAGTGTCAGAATTTACCTGGTTTACAGTGAAGCAGGTAAAATGAAGATAATGTGCTACTCAAGGCTGATAGTGGCATTGAAAAGTGGAAATCTAACTACTTGAAAAGCTTAACTGGCTGCATGTTGCCCAAATAACTGTCTCCCTACACCTCTTCTCCCAAAATGTTTAATATTTAGTTAAGTGCAGTTTTTGCCTCATTTCAGCCCATTTTATTGGTTTTATTTTGTGTGTTTTTATTTATTTTATGACAGCATAAAAACGTTGTTATATTCTATGCACTCCTGAGAATAGAATAGGCCTCAGTCATGCAAAAATAAATAAATACATAGCTTAAAAAAACAACAACAACAACAACAACAACAGCATGAAACCACCAGAATCTTAAACAATAAAAATAAAAAATACAGCGCTAAAAGTTTTTAGTCCGCACTAATTGGAGTTCCTTTGGTTTATGTTTAAAGTTTGGCTTTATTATGCACAAATTTAAAAATGTGCATAAAATCAGCTGGATGGAAACACCTTCCTCTGCCTGTAGGTGGTGCAAGCAACACTGAAACTGCTGCAGCATGTAAATTACCAGTAATTTAAAACACAACAAGAACAGAGAAAATAATCCAGAAACAAACAGGATATTGTGTAAGGAGCATTAACAAAACCAATACCTGGAGAATTAAAGACACATACATCCTTCACACACACTCGTTTTGACATCTTAGTGGGGAACTCCATTGACATAATGCTTTCCCTATCCCCTTACCCTAAACATCAGAAATAAATGCCTAACCCTAACCCTAAACCTAACCATAACCTAATTGTATCTCTAACCCTAAAACCACATTTTGAGCCTCAAAAATGCTCAAACATGCCTTCAAATTCATGAGGACCAGCGTTTTGTCGTCACAAATCACGGTCGGTCCTCACAAATATAGTTTTATGAGAATTTGTGTCCTCACAAAATCTCTAAACAAGTACACACACACACGGTGGTGAACTTGTATGTGTTGACTGTTTTCCTGCAGCAGACGGGAGGCACCATATGTGCTCTGACAAGCCAATTGTCACATTTAACTTAAATTAGGCTTCCCACACAGTTTAGCATGTGGTGATAGCAGTAGATGGAGAGAATTTCAATGTGCAGAGCTACCCAAAGGTCTGAGGCACACTTTGGAAAAACACTACTGTGAGCAGTAAAAAGCCTAAAAGCACTGTTTGCATCATATTTAGGGCTCTGTTGCCTTTACTGGACTCTTTGCTGCTCGTAATTATTTCTCGTCTATTGGCTTTAAGCTTGTGGTTGTTGCTGGTGTGAATCTGGTACTATGTGCAGGGTTTGACAGAAAAGTTGTTGACCTCTGACATCCATCAAGTCACCAGTGACCTGTTTAGGGAGAGGTTCACATCTTCGCCTTTATGTGAAATTTTCACCTATTTGGCACACTGATTTACTGCATCTTAAAACAGAAGAACTGTGAGGCCAAAACACATGTAAGAGACCTGATTTAAAGGTTAAAATGATAAACCAGCTTTCTCCTGATTGGCTGCCCCCTTTTGAACGGCAGGTGGGTAGGGCTTCTGCGCCTGAGATGACCATATTAGGGATACCCACTCTCTGTGACATCATAAAGAGCCCAGAGTAGAAAAGACTGTGTGAAACTGAGCGTTTAGAGCAGTCTTCAGCCCGAGCTTTTGGCTCTTAGGGATTACTGTACATACACTGACCTCGTTATTGAAAACTTCGACCATGTTTAATATGAGCATCCTCCATTGGAAAAGGAGATATGTGACAGGAAATAAGGAAGCAGAACAGGTTCTCATGTTTGTCACTGGACCTTCAATGCAGCAGAAGCTCGGTAAAGTTTTGACACTAAAGTCAAACACATCATATGTAACCTATAAATCTTCATATAAATGAAGCAACCAACTAAAGACAAACTGATCACAGCCACTGTGTGCTGCTTCTCCACTGGCTAAAGCTCTGCCTTTATTCCCCTCGCCTTCCTTTCTAAATAAGGGCCATTAATAATATTAAAGGATGATGTTTCCTATCAGCATAATTTGTGATCCCTTTCAGGCTTCAGCAAACCATAAAGGTCACCTTCAGTTAAAGCGCCTCAGAACAGGAATTCCCTCGCTCTTAGAGGCACAGAGGAGGAGAAAAAAGACAAAATATACAAGTCCAGCGGTATATGCTGCTCCTTCTTGTTGTCATATGCTTCTATATTTGATTGTTGCTGGGGTAAGAAGTGAAGTTTAGGTTGCACAAATAAAAGAAGACAAATCAAATATTATGCATATAATAATGTATTTTGTATTGCATGTTTTGACCCCCAGATGTGTACGTTTAAAAGCTGTTAAAAATAATGATGAATGCTTTATTTCAGAGTCCATTTGGACGTTGAGGGCTTGTAAAAAGACTTCGTTTTAAACAAAGTACATACTTCATAATTAGAGCTGAAAGTTCCGGGGCTGAAAAACACATTAAAGCTGTTAAAAAACTGTAACCAAAACAATTTTACACCCACTCCAAGTGTCACAATCTTGACATGAAAAGCTTCACACCACATTTTTAATAATGCTTGGAGCTAAATGTGGCAAAATGCTGCACTTATATTCAGAATGCATCATTTTGGCACACCACAGGAAAGTATCAGAAATATATGGATTGTAAAGCACTGGTTTTAAAACTTTGTGCCCAGATCACACCAAAGAGCAAGCAAACATTTGAAGGTCTCACCCTGCATTCAAATCTGTACAGAATATCCTCTAAGTCAACATGAGATCAGTTCCTCCTTTGATTTGTGGCATCTAGACCGACATACAGTGGGGCATAAAGTCAGTGCAGGAGGGGGCAGAGCACCAGACAATTCAATAAAAATGGTTTTTATAGAGGAAAATAAACAAAAAGTGAATGGCGATCAATATTTTCATCAAAATTCAACTTTGATTCCATTTTTTGTGACTGACTGATAAAAAGTGTGACGTGTAGGGCGTGAACATTTTTTCAGCAAGTCAGAAACGCCAGAAAAAGTTGGAGAACCACTGAGCTGGCATTTTTATGGCAGAGTGCTGCCTCACTCCGTTAGCCTCGCTTTCACCGCCTCATCAGATGCTTTCACATGACTGTCTTTCTGCCTCTGGTTTAGATCCAGTGATCTTCTGAACCAGGATGTCTCTCTCAGAACAGATGTTTGGTTTCCAAGTGGCTCTTTAGCTTCTCTAGCACCACGTTGGCACCACATAAACATCTTTATACAATAACTTTGGTATATTTAATGTAAAATCTTACCTTCATACTGTGAATATTTGCACAGTTACAGGCCATCAGAGTGCACTGGGGTAGGTTGAAACTTGGTGCTTTTTCTTCCCCAGCATTTTTGAGCCCTTCTTGAAGGGCCTGGGTCAGAGGCACACTTTAGAGAGGAACATCCAGCTGCTGTGACACTTGTATTTACTGCAGTATCCTGGGCAAAACTTATGGGCCACTCCTAAGTTGCTCTTTACAGACCAAATAAGGTGCCACCCAAGTTTTTACCTGGGCAGTCCCCATTTCCAGGGACAATGACTGGCTTTAAACCACATGCCCATGTGCCCAACCCATCTTTGTTAGCACCTCACTGGTGGATATGTTGGACGTATATGATTGGTTGCTCTGTGTTATTCTTGTGGCCAAAAGATGCCACAGTCAAACAATAAAGTTATTCTATATATTACAAGCTGTGCTGGAGCTTTAGCCTCTTTGGATCAGCTCATCACGGGTACCTTAACTGCTTTAATAATTATTGGCAGAGGTACCGCATGTTATCAGAGTAGATTATGTTAAAACCCCTGAGCTGAACTCTGTGGAACTTGGTAGAGGGGAAAATATCTTTTAGAAATCCAGGCAACAACCTTCCAGCAACATTCAGTCACCACTTTGACCTTTTCAAATCAAACTCATTTGAGCATCCCGGCGCTTCAATCAAAGTCCAGATGGCTCTCCACTTTATTCATAATAAGTTTTGGCAAAAACATTCAGATTTGATCGGCTGTTCATCAGGACGATCAGGTGAGGTGGCGAGTGAGCCAGCTCTTTGTGAGGCGTCAGGCGGATCCTAACCAGCTCTGCTGCTGCTCCTCGGAGCCTCGTTTCAGTTTACTGTATATTCTAATGTCAGCTGCAGCGAAGCGTTCGCCCGTCTCTGGACGGCGATAATGAGACAAGCGATACATCAACCATCTGCGCCAATAACACTGTGTGTGAGTCAGCGTACTCATGCCTGTATGCGTCCCCGTGGATTGGCCCTGCTAAGCTTTCAAGTGCGTATAAGTCACTGTGTTTGTGTGCATTTACACACTGCAGATGTTCCCAACCTGAGGCCACAATAGAAGAAACAAGGTTAAAAAAAAAAGAAGCTAAAATAAAATAAAATTCTGGCCATTTTTCTTTAACTTTACTCAACTCTTATGCACTGAAGAGTTTTATTTGACAGTCTTATTACAAGCTCTACTTGGCAGCTGTTCTGAAGCTTTCAGCCGTGTCTCACAATCTTCCTCAGCACATCGAGCTTACCCACTTGTCATAAAATTGCCCTTTTTTTTTTTTTTTGCAGGTACAGTTGATTTTTTTTAAAACAATTATAATGTTCCAAATGACAGCCTGAAAAGATGTGACAGAATTATCGGCTGAATCTGCAGCTCCCCTGCAGGCTGTACGGGGCTGTGGAGTGAGCTGTCAGACAGGAGAATGTGCTGTTTCCGTTCACCCTGAAAGCTGTGAGAATGCTCTAAGAAACAGTGCACACCCTTTGCTCAGCAGCAAACAGCAGACAGACACAGTCAAAGTTTAGCTGGAGAACACAGCCTTGAACTTAGGAGCTAAAGAGTCCGATATTTTGCACAGGAGCTGGTGGAGACCAAAAACAGAGCAAATATATACTACAGACACAGCTTTCAAGAGGATTTGCTTTTAACCTGCATTTTTTCTAAATGTCCAGCAGGGGGCGACTCCTCTGGCTGCAAAAACACTTCAACATCTTTAAGAATATGAGCCTACTTTTCCCCTAATCTATGACCTCTGTAAATACTTTCCTGACAAGCAAAACAGACAATAAAGTAGGGTATGCTTTAGTACAGCCATTCCCAAACTTCAGACCCAGTTTGAAATGTGAAAAATCTTCTGCGGCCACCCAAACCTATAATCACAACTCATCACACAAGCAGAAAATTAAGTATTTCCTTAGTGCTTTCATTGATTCATTTTGCTGAACTTGACATCCCATTAGTAGCTTTATTTTCCAAGTTAACTTCTTTCCCACTAATGATGGGACATGAGATGAGTTCAGGATAAAAAAAAAAAAAAAAAAGAGGTCAGCAAAAAATCCTATGGCTTTGTTTCATTAGTTCAGTTTCTTTTTAAAGTGTAAACATTTCATGGCAAATTTAAAACAAATTAGAAAACCCTCGTCAAAAGTCGCCACCCACCTGCAGTACCTTCACGACCCACCAGGGGGCCGTGTTCCACCACTTAGGGCATGGCTGCCTTGTGATTGACAACACCAACATGGCCAAAATGCTCAAATCGAGGCTTCAGAATAATAGAAAACAAACCAATGGGTGACCTCACCAGCTATGCCCATCTTTTATATACAGTCTATGTACTGGATGCATTAATTTGGACTCAAACACCTGGCAAAATGATCACTCTGTTCTTGAAATGGATGAGGAAATAATGTTGGCTAACAGTGTGAAAATAATGATGATATATATCAGTGTCAACCTGTCACGTGGGAGAACAGCCACACTGATCGTTTTATTGGTTAATTAAGTCATACTTAACAAGTGGATAAAGAGGTTCAACAAGTAGGAATCACTTCTCACTACAGGATCACCCCTTAAACTGAATAGCTGGACACCTGTGGTATATGAATCTGCATTTGTGTGTCAGGCTGTGAGCACAGACAGTAATATAAAAGTAGAGAGTGTCACTGCTTCCCCCCACTGTGCAAAAATGACACTTCTAGGGAGCTGCCATATTGTCCAGCAAAAAGTTACAACTAATACTTTTTTTTGCCAGTTAAAAACAGTTAAACAATCCAGGAAAGAAAGAGATTAAATCACACACACAAAGACAAACATGAAAGACGCGCTTCCTTTGTTGTCCTTGATGTAAAGACTGTAAAAGAAGCAGGGCTCCAGGTGGTATCAAACTACAGATTAAAACCTTTATCGCCATCATCGGTAAGATCCCTCTGAGACAAACACACTCCCACGTCCCTCTACGCTTCTTCTAAAGACACAGCTGGTGGTTTTTATGTGTGAAAGCAGCTCATTTTAACTCCCGACACCACAGAGCTTAAAGGAACAAACAGGTTGGTATGAAGTCAGCAAAACACCTGTCGTCCCTCTCAGCATGAGCCCCACCCAACACCAGCAAGGTGGTCTCTGAGATCCTGTCGCTCTGTGTGTGCGTGTGTGATACATGTTTGTGTGTTGTATCGCTCATGTTGTGGTGACCCGACCTTCTCTTGTCCCCATGACATAATCATTACATTTCAGGATGATAAACTGGTTTAAGGTTGGTTTTAGTCACGGTTAGTTCACAGGAAGTGATGAAATGTCGTCTGATGTGATGGAAACACAGCTGTGTGTGTGAGAGAGAGAAGCCTCTTACTTGATGACTGTTCCTTTGGCACCCCCTGCTGTCGTGAGCATGACTCTAGTGGTGAGGCTGACTCTCAGGTCCTCCTCCTCCAGGCCCAGCAGCTCGGCGCAGTGCTCCAGCGTCTGACTCGACTGATTCTTGATGGTGCAGCCGCCTGCGAGACGAGGAAAAGGGGCAAATATCAACACGGAAACTGTCAGACCTCCGAGGGCGACACATGTCATGTGACCCACAGCCGCTGCTGCTGCTGGTTTAACAGGTTGGTAAGCTTCCACCTGCAGCTCTGGCAGGCTGATAAAAATAAAACTTCCCAGCAGAAACAGCTACAGGTTCATTTCGCTCATTCACAGCACTTTAATAAGCACAGAAAATATAACACTTACATTACAAGTGTCCAAATTCTTATTAACAGCACTCACTCACATTCACTCACCCATCCCAAAATCATTGAATTCAGGTGTTCCAATCACTTCCGTGGCCACAGGTGTATAAAATCGAGCACCTAGGCATGCAGACTGCTTCTACAAACATTTGTGAAAGAATGGGTCGCTCTCAGGAGCTCAGTGAATTCCAGCGTGGTACCGTGATAGGACGCCACCTGTGCAATAAGTCCAGTTGTGAAATTTTCTTCGCTACTAAATATTCCACAGTCAACTGTAGCTGAAGAACAGTGCGTAGAGAGCTTCATGGAATGGGTTTCCATGGCCGAGCAGCTGCATCCAAGCCTTACATCACCAAGTGCAATGCAA